>CM060950.1:46131069-46433569 GCA_030765055.1 Mantis religiosa | reverse complement strand
AAATTGGAAAAGAACATGCTAAGCTGGTCCATGGTGGATGGTATGCTCATTACACTGTCTCTGTGGTGGAGTTTACATTACCTGTCCGTGCTGGAGTTTATCGTCTCTAGTGTAAGCAAGTGAATAATAAATACCTCAGTATATTTGATAAATATTTATACAGTTTTTTTTTAATCTACGTGTTCCAACGTTGTCATATTGGACGGTGAATGAACTGGGTGACATGATGTTCAAATGAGTCCTGACATTCGTCTTAAAGGATAAGGGAAAACCTTCGGAAAAACCCTTATTTAGTTAACTCACGCTGACCGGGATTGGAACTCGGGACCTCGTGAAGGTGAGGCAGACACGCTACCATCTACGCTACCGAGGCGGGCTTGTATAGTTTCCATTACAGTTTCACTACAATTACTTTAACATCGAACATGCAGTATTATACACCCTGTACAAATACATGAAATTGCTGACCCAAGGCCCCCTGGTCATAAGCCTTTGGTTTTCCTGAGCAGCTTGCTGTCATTTCTTCTTGACCTTCGCTTCTTTTACTCTAATCCATTTTTCTCTTAACCTATATAAGAATTTTCCTGTACATCTATGTTTTTCATCCGTCCCCGTTAACATGCGTAACGCCACTACCTCATTGCTCACACTGTCCTATTTCTTGACGAATGTCGGGTAACTGTAAGCTCTATGGACTCTGGGCTCATTTGAGCATCATATCACCTATTCCATTCATCGTCCGATATGATTTAACGTTAGAGGACGTACATTACAAATAAATGTCCCATTTCTTATTCAATATTTTTCTCCTGTAATTTGTAACTCCTTACATTCTATCAGGTAATGAACAGTGCTCTCTTCATCTCCACAAAATTCACATATCCTTACCTCATTACATCTCAACCCTTTTAGATATATTATTCCTACTTTCATCCAAGCTATGCCTTCTCTTCCCGTTTTATCACATTGATCTATATATATTTTACCTACCCCATTCCGTCTTTAATTGCCTTTAAAATTTCAAGGATTTCTTTTCATCTATACTTTCCCATATCTCCTGCTTGTCTATGTCTTGTACTCTGGTTCTCACTTCCCTCCAAAGAACCGCTATAATTTGACTCCTATGCTCTACCTCAGTATCTGGGATTGTCTCCTTAAATCTCAAACTGTGGTATCTGAAAATGTGGAATGAGGCCTAGTTTGAACAAAAAAATTAAATGTTAGTAAGATATTTTATCAACTGATAAGTTTTAATCCGAAAGCTTCATAAAAGTTTTAAACTCCTGACATTTTTAAAATGGTCCAAAATTACTTGCGGATTCTTGAGCCGTTTTTTTTACTTTAAACCACAAATATCTTTAACTTCTCCTTTCATCATCATTTCAGTGATCATCATAACCAACAAATACATCCATAATATAACCGGCACATTGTTAAATAAAATGTGTACTGTGTTATACTTTAAAATGTTCGATGCCCATCCTAAGTGAAAGTACTCATTTTATTGCTGCACCTAATATTTACAAAAGTATTTATTCTATTTGTTTTGATATCTTCATTACTCCACGGAAGTTGGAGAACTAATTTTTAAAACCTGGTATACATTAAGATTTTAGATTATTGCTGAATATCGCATTTGTGACAAGTTGAGTGTTAGCGAAACTTGAACTCTATGTCATGCTAGTTTAAAGCAAACAAATTATCTGTGAATCTAGACAAAACAAAGGTGGTCAAATTTATAATCTGTCGTACGTCACATCCACAAATAGAAATCGGCATTAATGGTGTGTTATTAGAAGAAATTGACAGCATAAAGTGTCTGGGCCTTCAAGTGGCAGATGTTTAGATTTGAAAGCTCACATAAAATGTATCTTACCTAAATTCAGCTCTGCCTGTTATGCTATCCGAGAGCTGGTTAATGTGAGTTCTATTGACACACTTAAATTAGTATATTATGCATACTTTAACTCCATTTTTGGAATACGGAATATTATTTTGGGGCAACTCAGTAGAAAGAAGGTTATAAGAATCATTACTAACACCCACAGCAGATGCTCCTGTAAAGATCTTTTTAGAAGCTTGATAATATTAACGCTTCCTTGCATGTATATATTCTCAATCCTAAAATTCTTTGTATGCAATCGTGCCTGATTTGCAACAAATAATGTAATTCACAGAATAAACACTAGACAAAAGTATAATATCCATTATCCCAGTGCTAAACTTTCTTGCTTCCAGAAAGTTGTGTATTATGAAACTATCAAAATATTTGGCCTACTTCCTAATGCTGATAAAGAAGAAATTGATTATTTCGGTGCTTTTAAAAATGCGGTTAGAGAGTACCTTTGCTCAAAATCTTTTTATTCTGTACAAGATTATCTGAATGACAAATTATCCCGATAATGCTTCTGTAGCTCCGTAAGTAGTATCTAACTGTTCCAAAGACAAATCATTACCAATAAATATTTGATGGAAGTTGATAGTTTATTTTTAATGTATATGTATTTAAGAAATAACAAGAATGGTATCCGTTGCCAAAAGGTTGAGACGTACCGGTATAACCCAAGTGAAAGCTGAATTAAAAAAGGTTTGATTTTGTATCATATATAATTATCCATGCTTTGTTTTCCATAATGTTGTTCATATTGCTTGTATACTATAATATGTGTTTTATGTTTACTTTTATACATATATACATATATACGTGTCCTCTGGACACGTTCAATGTTCACAGCCCATTCTGATTACAAGTGTACCTACTGAACGCAAATCAATCTAATCCAATCTAAGCCCGCCTCGGTAGCGTTGTGGTAGAGTTTCTGCCTCATGTTCAAGAGTTCCCGAGTTCGAATCTCGCTCAGGTGAGTTACCTGGATATCGCTTTTTCGGGGTTTTTCCCTTATCCTAAAAGACGAATGTCAGGTAACTCTAAGCTCTGTGGGCCCTGGGCTCACCTGTTCCATTCGTCATCCGAATTGATTTATCGCTGGAGGACGTCAATTACATCAACAAAAATCTAATGCTCGGAACTGTTTGTTTCTATAGACCCTTGCTGAATGTTTTGGTGCAGCACTGCACTACGTAAGCCTCAGTTCGGCTCCTGGTTTGAACTTGCGTCGTTTAATGCTACTTCATCCACAGTTAGTCTGAGAATTCTCAAAGAAGATAAAAGGCACTTTTGATTTATTTCTTTTAGATTTATGTGTATACTCGTATGTCAGCTGAACTTGAAATCAAATCAAAGCACAGAAAAGAACAGTTAACAAGGTAGTGTCTGGCTGTCCCTGTGTCTTGTGTTCGCTCGTGAAATTAACCATAACATAATGGACAGTGGATCGACTACTAATGTTCCTGATAAATGTTGTAAGAGGTGTAAAGCTAAACTGGTGAACGGCTTAAAATGTTGCATCTGTGAAAACTTCTACCATAATAGTTGTGCTAAATTAAGTAATATTACAATGATTGATAAGAACGGTGCCCAGTGCTGTGAACGTGAAAACAAGCGTACGTATCCTGATGACATGGAAATGGGCTTGTACGGAGCTTTAAGTGAAACAGCAGATTCAGAAAACAAAATTGACATTCGTATTGTTAATTACATTATCTGCCATAAACATTTGGTAATTTACGAATTACGTGAAAGCGTTAAACTCTTTAAGGGCCATTTTAACACTCTTAAATCACCGTGTGCAATCTTCAAATATACCAACTTCAGATCATGGCAATAGTGAAATAGTTTCTAATGGTGTAATTAATGGAAGTGTTAGCGAAAATGTGAAGTCTATATCCGGTGAAAATACGCGTTATGACACTGCCCAATCTGACCAAATCTCGGTAGGGGTGAAGTGTGTTACTTCTAGTGATGGTAAACAAGACACCGCCGATCCACACGACTATAAGCAAGTGGTCTGCAGCGGTTAAGTAGGAATAAGACAAAACATAAACAAGCAATAGTTGGTAAAAGACTAAATAACAACTCTGGTTTAAAAACTGTATCCAAGAAGGGTTATTTAGCTGTATTAAGACTTGCTCAAGCTACAAAGGTGGAGCAATTAAAAGTTGTGTGTTAAGGAAAGTTTCCCTTATGCAATGTGTGAGAATTTAAAATCTAAGTATACAGATGTATCTTCTAAAGTTTTTATTAATGATACTAATGTAAACGGGCAATGGATACGGATTTTTGGCCACTGGGTACATTAGTAACTAAGTTTCTTCTAAAGACACTGCACAGGGCACTGAGTGCATTATGAGGCCTTACTGGTTTAGTGACATGTAATGGAATTAATATTTTATTTTGGAATATACAGTATTTACTAAATAAAACTTAACTATAATTCAATTAGTCTTTTGAGTTAAGAGTTGACGTGTTCTGCATTGCGGAGCATTGGTTAAAATATAACGAAATTAATCTTATTAACTTATCTGACTATTATTTATCTAGTTGTTATTGTAGGTCTAATACTGTATATTCAATTATTTTGACCCTCAATAACAGTACTTGTCTTGATGTATATGGACGTAACTCAAAAGTACTTAAAATTGTGTTGATTAAAATTTATTTGTTAAAATTTATTATTGTAACCTACCTTAGAATAATATGCCATCCTCATTGCTTTCGTTGCGGTAATTATAGTGAGCAATCATGTTCATTCATAAATTGTTGAATCTGAATTTTCTGCGCCTCTCATTAAAACAAATCAAAAAATTTTGGGAGAAGGTTCGTTCAATGTCACATGACTTTAATGATGAGTATGAGTAGTACATATTATTTTCATATATTTGTCCGATACTTAGTTTATTTCTTATATTATGCAGCATTGAAAATCCAGTATTTTTGTGTAGAATACTCGATAATTTAGTTTTTGTTCGTTCGGTAGGTGGTGCATTCTCTATGTTGTTAATTTTTGCAAGCACCTACCTCCTCGACTGCTTTTAGACAGCTCGAAAGTACATCCTTCAAGCTGTTTAATGGTTGTTGATATTACCCAAAACTTTTGATTTACTTATTTATATATTTATGGAGATTGTCCAATAATTGTTGTGAAAGTAATGCTATTAACACGATATATACAACACCTTGCACTACCTGGAAGACAGATCTACCTACTTGGCGAGTGGTAGTGGTAATGAAACTAGAACTACGCGTTGCGAACCGGATTATCCCTGCGTGTTGTCTCCGGGACTGACGTCAGCAGTTATATTCTGCGAGACTCGAAAACTCCATATCCCTTTAAAGGTGTACGGGTTCCGATGTCTGCTAATCAATCTAAAAAGTTCCCTCGATGTATTTAAATGTTCACAAGAACACATGCTAAAACGGCCATGCATATTTCGCACTATATTGCTGTGCATTCTGGAGAGCACACACAAAACAATTATTTTCAGTGTTAGAATTGAATAAATATGAACCCGGTTCTTATAGATTTGAGGCAACTGAAATATGTTTGTAGTATTTAACGCCCACTTTTGCTACATACGACACGGCAGGTGGAGACATTGATGATACATGAGATGGAGATGGAGCACCGATGAAATGAGATGGCGGGGGAAACTGGAGATCCCGGGGAAAACCCGTCCCCGCGCCTTGTTGTCCACCTCAAATCTGACTTTGGGATCGAACCTCCACTTTTGTGAGAGCTAAGCGGTCTAGCCGCTAGGCCACGGCCTGGCCTATTGAAGGCAACTGTGATGACAATAGGTATATACAACATATAATTCTTAGTTGATTTTGGAATTTAGTTGATCTTAAAATTAAGAAATGCTACACTGCAACCATTGCATCCTATGTCCTTGAAATTATCTATTCTTTTAGCCCTTTCTGTGACTGCATTAACGTCAACATTTATCTACATAATATTTGCGGTTTGCGCCATTCGGTCCCCCTTGTGGCACGCTCTCTCCGATGAACAGGCCTCCTTTTATTCATTGGTCAAGGCACGCACTCATGGACAGGCCAAGTATATTTCATCGCTCACTGACGCTGCTACGGGTGTGATGTTACACGGGACACGCCAGCTATTGCCTTATCTTCACGAGCAATACCAGTGCCTATTTGGCGAGGCTCAAGCTGAACCCGTGGGTAGCGCGGCGGCCCTGAGTAGCCCCGTGGCTCACATTAGTCAGTCCACGGAGGAGAGTCTACAAGGTCCTATTACGGAACGAGAAGTACATCAAGTGGCGCAACATTTGAAACGCAATACGGCGCCTGGCCCGAATGGTCTTTCTTCTGAATTTTATCTTGCATTCTGGCCGATAATTTAGGATGAGTTTGTTGCGGTGCTACAGCAACTATGGGATGGAGGCTGGTTTCCAGAACATTTCGCGAATGGAATTGTAATTTTACTCCCGCGGAAACACTGCCCTCAGGCAGCGATGGACTTTCGTCCAATAACACTGCCTAATTCAGATTACAATATCTTTACAAAGCTTTTGGCCAGCAGACTAAAACCAGCACATGAGGAGGTGCTCCATGTTAATCAAACAGCTCTTCAACGCAAAAACATTGTTGGTGCCCTTACGGAATTAAGAGGTGCGGTCGTCCATCTTGAGCAGCACCATAGCTCCTTGGCATTAGTTAATCTGGATTTTCATAGAGCTTTTGATGGAGTTCAGCAGTGGTATATATGGCGGTGTTTGCGCGCAGCTGGGGTACCTCAACAAATGATAGCGGCGATTCAAGGGCTTTATCGCCAAGCGTCGTCAAGAATATTTTTAACGGTCTTTTGTCGACACCAATTCCAATAAGACAGTCAGGCAGGGGTGTCCCTTATCTATGGGACTGATTGCCTTGACACTCAATCCATTACTCCAGATGCTAAAAGATAGACTGCAAGGCTTAACTATAGCTGGGGAACGCCTTAAAGTAATGGCTTACGCGGATGACGTGATCGTCTTGGCCAAAGATCAGCAGGATATGGAGGAGATAGCCACGCCGATTATGACTTACAGTCGAATTTCGGGAGCTCAGGTCAACGCCCACAAATCAGAAATCCTTCCACTGGGCACCTGGGAACATCCACCAAGATTGTTGCATATAAAAGTGGTTCCACAGACCACTATACTAGGGGTTATATTTACCTCTAACCTAACAGAAATGATTTCTCTTAAATGGACCCTGAGGCTCGACGCGCTACGTTTTAACTTACATGAAGTTCGCTCTCCAAATCTAACGTTGTTGCAACGCATCTGGTGAATTCATACTTATGCTTTGAGTAAACTGTGGTATGTGGTGCAGATTTTGCCACTCCCTAAGCAGTTCCCCCAACGTTTTGAGACTCTGCTCGGATACTTCCTGTGGACGGGGAAAGCATATCGAGTAGTTCGCCCGCAATTGCGTCTTCCTCTAAAGAATGGTGGTTGGGGACTACTGGATGTTGACAACAAGTGTATGGCGCTGTTGGGAAAGAGAGGATAGTCCTCGTTACTTCCTTTATATTTATCCAGATTTATGAACCCTATTTTACACAGTGGTATATTAGGGTTAGAGTTGATACATAAAAATACACAATTTTAACAAAAATATTTTAAACACTAGAAGGAAGAAAATATGTTATAATCTGATGCATATTAATTTAAACTATTTCAGACGTTTAAACACTGAGTTTATAAACATCATGAAGTACTTATACTGTTGTGGCTTCATTAGCAAAGATGTGAGCGGAGCAGAAAATTCAGTTCCTAGAGAGTCTAGCTTGAATATTAATTCTTGTCTTTCTCTCCAGAAAATGGGACAACAGAAAAGGAGATGAACCACAGTTTGAAATTCTTCACCACACATGCACTTGGGGTAAGATGTTAAGTGAAAACGTGATAAGTATTCACCAAATTTAACATTTCCACTTAAAAATTGTGTCCTCGTTACTTGGCAGTGAGTCTCCAATTTACTACAAGTTTTGGTATGACCAGTTACATTCCGTGGGGGGACCGACACGTGAATTTAATCGTTTGGTCGCCAAGCTCTTGAAAATTCCGGGGAGTGACTGGAGAATTTTCTGACTAACAAGAACCTCTATCGTAACTTGATGAAGCTAGGTATTCAACGACCTAATGTGGAAACAAAATACAGTCTTGACTGGAAATGCGTTTGGGACATTGCGACAAACTGTAACCTTCCATCCATATGGAGAGAAACGGTTTATGAAGTGATTAGTGACACGGTTCCAACTGCAGAAAAGATGTGGCGTCATGGGAGACTGAATTCGAAGATCTGTGGCGTATGTGTGGAAGATGATACATTTGAACATCGCTTGTACAACTGTCAGAGGGCTGACTTGATTTGGACCTCCATCCGAGACACATTACATAAACTTCGTCCAGAAGAATACTTACTTTAAATACCACAGCTGGTACAACTGGAGTTTCATTTCAAAGACACGAAATTTCACAATTTTGCAGTGTGGTTGGTTGCTGGTACACTACATTGGCTGCTGAAAGTAAGGCGAGGAGACACTGTGCTAGGAAAGCACCTACATATATTTTTGAAGGAGCAGAGGTGGACCTATATACGGAAGAAAACCTTGCGTTCTCTGGAGCCATACATTTATCACTTGGAACAAATGCAGATCCAATAACCATTTTAGCAAACAGAACCCTTCATTTGTCTCACAGTACAAGCCAGTAAAACAAGAAATTTTCTTACCCGGTACCCATTCCCGTCTTAAATAAACAACACAATGAAAATAAAAATTAAAAACAGACAATTAAAAATAGAAATAAAAAATAAACAAAAAATAATATAAAATAAAAAAATAATAAAAAAGTAGAAAAAAAATAAAAATAAGAAAAAAAGATGGAAAAAACCACCATTCGGAACCCAAAAATTTATCTATCTAGTATTCCGTCCGTATAAACTATATGTGATATTTACTTTCACATAATTTAAAGGTAATTAAAATTAAAATATATCCAAAGAGCGATCTTAAGTTTAACACAAGTCTTTATATAGAACTGTAAATCTTCTTCCGAGCTGAAAGAAATTACAGAAAGAGCCACCTATGTTTAGCATCATGTACTCAATGAAACGGTGGTACCACCTGGCGGACAACCAATATAGCTAATATAAAATCAATATATGTTCATTTCAGAAAGTTTATATACTCAAAATACATTCTCAAGCAACTTGTTTACTCATTTCAGCTCCTACAGCTACTCATAGTGCTGCTACTGCTACTACATTGAGAGACAATCTCTAGCGATGAAAAACTAGTATTACTTTTCTGCTATCAGTGCTACTACGATAAATCCTGCTATTTCTACTACTACTACCACTACTACTATTTCTACTACTACAATCACTACTACTATTGCTACTACTGCCAGGACAACTACTACTTAATAACACTACCATTACTACTACTACTATTACTACTTCTACGGCTATTACTACTACCTGTGGATATGTTATTATTTACTTATAAGAAGTTTTACAACAGCCATTCATAATGATCCGGACTTCATAGTCTGTAACCAGGATATACAACATAGCTATACATTTCGTTTATCATACAGATACATCAGAACATTGTATTTTAGTCAAACCGTTGGAGATATCTAACAAAATTAATAAGAAACATAACAAATTTTTCGTGCAAAGTTTGGTTTCTGGAGTGGTGATAATAGCATTCTTGGATTATATTAAACTTATATAACTACAATTTTGTACTTATTTGAAATTGTTGTTTGAGTTATACTGTACCTAGGCAAAACTCACCTCATATTTATAAATCACTAATTTAGAATTGGGTGGACATTAAAGCTTAAACTCCTCTGAAATTTGATATCAAACTTTGTTAAAGTTTTTTGTACAATTCCCCCACATCAAAATAACGTTTTATATGGATGTGTGTACAACTGTTGCATGCTTTATATCATGTTAATTTACGTTCCACGTTAAGACTTGACGGACGATGAATGAAATGGGTGAAGTGATCCTGGAATGAACCCAAGTTTCATAGAGCTTACACTTGCCCTCATTCATTCTCCATGTTAAAAGGAATCACCGCAAAATAACTTATCCAGGTAATTCACCTGGTCCGAAGTTTCAAGTGGAACCACTTGAACGTGAGTCAGGCACGCTTCCATGTACGCAACAGGGCCGGGCATTGTCAGTGTGGCTCACAAAGAAAGAAATTGCAAACTGTTTGGCTATTTGCTAATTAAACTTGATTCATGTGCAATTATGGATAAATGAGTTTTGTCTACGTTTAATCCCAAAACCATGAGATGAAGACATTTCTATCTCTCTCTCTCTCTCTCTCTCTCTCTCTCTCTCTCTCTCTCTCTCTCTCTCTCTCTCTCTCTCTCTCTCTCTCTCTCTCTCTCTCTGTCTCTCTCGCTCTTGTACCTGAATGGTCTTTATATCGTTAGTCCACAGACCTTTTTTGATTGTGCAAAATGGTAACAGATGTATATTAACCACGATGAAAGCAGGACCCTCACACTCCCCCTTTGTTACTTCAACACTGACCTTTAGATTGAGATAGGACACCTCACGTTTTCGTAATTTAGTAATTTCTAACACTGGAATGAGATAAAAAAGTATTATTTTTAGAAAAATTTAGTTCCAAAGTAGAATACTTAACAAATCAAACCTTTGAAATCTAATCATTATGTGAAGATGTTTAATGTTAAGCGTGTCTCTGCATTTTCTGAAGTTTTAAAATTTGTTTCTGTTAACACACAGTAATTATTTTTCTCGCCTAATGCAGTTTCCATTTACTTGTCTTGTAATGATCACAGCTTTAGACCAGAGCACTTCTTTTAAAATTGGCCCAATTTTCGTGAATCAGGGCTTGGAATATCCAACTTTAATCCAGTGTTTACTGAACTATGTATCATCCAAATATTATACATTTAGTTTCTTCTTTTTCACCTACTTCATTCCGGGCACATTTCAGTATTCTCTTTGTAATTTTCGCGTTCCTTGTAGTTTTAGTACTGTAGTTTTGGTCTGTTGTTCCTTCCTCTTAATGCTGATCGCGTTTCCTTTTCCCCAATTTGGACTTCACGTGGAGTTGAAGTCGATATTCCACTACGCTCTCGACTCCTTCGAATGTCCATTTTTCCATTGCCATTGTTAGGGAGTGGTAAATTTCTGTGAATAATAAGATGCTTTTTATTTCATTTACAGATTACACAACTGCGTTCTTCCCAATTTCCTCTCGTTTTGTCCATCTGGGATTTGTCTATCTGGAACAAAGGACAAATTTATTACTTTCAATTTGACTTTATTATGAAAATCCTTATCTGGGCTGTGTACTGCTGAAGCGCATTTTCGAGACTCTCGTCTAAAGCACAAGACGATAATTTAGCTTATTTTGAGTATGTGTTAGTAATTAAACATTAAATTATGAAACATTTAACTGCTTAAACCCAATTTAATGTCCACATTACTTCATGGCAGAGTAGGAAGACTAATCACTCCGAAAGCTTTAACACGTTTCTTAGCTCAAAGTAAGTACAAATATATAAGTCATTAAATCGAAAGGAGAAATCACTCGTATTAGCTATCATTTACTGTGAATGATAGCCACTTATAACAAGTATAGCATTTCAATCAAAATCTGAATCCACAACTACACCGATAATGCAGGATTTGAGATACCTTGCACGTAAAATAAGGGCTTCTAGGAAAGCATCAGTGAGTGTGAGTAAATAACAAATTTCAAAAACAACACTACTTACGTAGCAAACTTGGTACTTTAGATGAGAATGTTACAAAATTTGACATGAAGCATAATCTCTTCATGTTAAGTAAAACAGTTTGCATTATTTTCATATTATATAAATTGTTCTTATGAATTTTATCTTTTACAATAGTATTCCCTTACAAATTTCTTCAATTATTAAGGATGTTTTATTCACAGTTATTCTGAAATTTCTCATTTAATATTACATAATCTATAAATTGCGATATTTTTAAGTTGCACAGTAAACAGTAATGCCCATAATTTACAACTCATTAGCTAATCCAGCTTCAAAGACGTTCCTTTATCCCATTTTTCTTCTTAACCACTTCCATCCGTCCCATCTTATGCAAGTTTTACTCATTTTTCTAAGTTTGAGCACGCATTTATATTTAATTAAGCATGTTAACCTAATGTTTGAAGAAATTATTCTATTCTGAGGGTTTCAGAGAGGCCAAATATTTAAGGATTTTAGTCAATTTTAACAACTTTTTGCTTTAAAGATGCTTACTAAGTGATTTTCCAATATTTAATAACAATTTCAGCTTGATGGCAAGCCTAAAATATTAATATTTCGAGATTTATTTAAAATCTTCCACAGAGATTCAAACCGAAGTCCTAGGTGCGTAATTTGCTATGTCAACAGCTTCTGGACTAATCTATGTATTTGCAATTTATTTGATTGTACGAGATCCACTGCTTACAAAGATATTAACATTAACCAAATCAGGACTTGTTTCAACGATTCCAGCTGCCACATAGTCAGCAGACGCTCTGTAATAGTATGAAATTAATAAGGTATATTAGAAGTCTCTATCACAAATATCTTCGAAGTTATAAGAATAATGAAATTATTGATATGTGCTAGAGTCGATTCCAGGACCATTGATACGGTTAGAGCTACCCTTTAGGATACGGTGCTTTATTATAGATTCATTAGCATTTATTGCATGTCGATATCTTGAAGGATTCGTTGAGATATAGACAAAAAACTAGTAGAGAGAAAGTACCATGCCCTCAGGAGGTGGGGGCAGGCTATGACGTTATTTATGGTGAGTGTCACGGGACGGACGGTATTTTGTAAGGGCAAAGGACTGTGATAATTGTAATACAATTAGCGTCATGTCTTTGTGATATTTAAAAATGTTGGGTTCATTCGGTGACGTCACTTGTGGCGTGTCATTGAGGGTGTGTATGACGTTTTGGTCACGTGCTACTTAGGGGTGTGGCTGTGACGTCATTTACGGCGCCTGTCAGATTGTGGTGGTTGTGGCATTATTTAGAGCTGGCGCGTGGCATAGGGGTGTCGCTATGACGTCATTAGAATTTGGCGCGTGCCGTGTGGGTAAGTCGATTACGTCACTGGTCTTAAAGCAGCACTTTAAAGTTTATTTCATCGCTCTAGGCCCATTGGTTACGGGGATATTTAGCTTTACCGATTAAGGACTCGAAGCAGGGACACCGGGTATACGGCATAAAGCTAGTAGACGTTCACCATAGGTATGGTATTAATAAAGTGTGTCCGAAGTCGCTAGCATAATCAGTTTAGGTGTTATTCAGATTTACCGATTCAGGACTTGAACCGGGGACACCGGGCATATGAAACAAAGTCAGTAGAGGCTCGCTAACACTAGAAAAGTAATAAGTTTTACCGTAAATCGCTATCATTTTTATTTTCGCAGTTATAAGAATTATAAATTACTGATTTGCACGGGATTTGAATCAGTACCATTGATAAACTTCAGAGGGGTCTTAAAAGACCCGCCCTATTATTAGAAATTAATTAGCTTTTATTGCACCGTGGTAGCTTGTTTCGATCAGGAGATATAAGCGAAATACCTCAGTAGATATTGATACCTGAGAAAACGTTACAGTCATTTTGCTGGTTAAGCGGCAGAATTCGGTTAAATACCAGTAGGCAGAGGAAGAAATATAAAAAGAAAAAGGAAAAAAAATATATATACTCTCCGGGAATCGAACCCGGTCCTCCTGACTGACAGTCAGGCGTGCAACCAGTAACACACAGAGTAACACTGGCGAATGGTTTCGCTGCTTGGCATATAGACCGCGGCCGCCTGCCTCTGTCGCGCCGCTCCAATTGCTATTTTTTTCTATGAAAGATTCTCTTTCTAATATGCTTCCTTTTTGTAACTAAATTTGCTAGCGTTCGACTGGTCATCTCTTTTATGGTTTAAGATGATTTAAATGTGATCAGAATCTATATTAAATTCGGTGCTATAACAAGATCTCCTGTCTTAACTTCATATTAATCTCCAGAAACCTTACGAATATTTTCCAAATATGCAATTAATTTCGAATCTTAAAGAGGCTAATTGATAACCGTTATATCTATATATGTACCACACCTTTGGTTTCCTGAAAAAACGCAATGTGAGTTGTATGACATTGATACGTACTTTAATAAACTGCAGTAAATGCATGCTTTAATTATCAAACGTAAGGTTCCTTTTATCATTATGAATTAAGTAGAAACCTTACGAAAACCCAAAATGTGATTTAACCTTTCTGTATGTCATTAATCTTCCCGTAACAAAGTAAAGCTTTGTTGCACTTTCCTTCATACTGTTCTTCCACTGTAAATATTGCAGGCATCATTCTACTTCCTTAAGTACTGCAAGTTGTATTTCTTTGTGTCGGTATACTCATTCTCTTCTCTCATAACATGTTCATCTGTGTGTAATACGACACTGATAGTCTAGCCAAACATCTTAAACTGACATTCAGTCATGATGTTACATTTAATACCTTTATGAATCCTTAGCTCCTTCTGAATCAGCTGAATTATCCGCTGTTTTGATTCTTGAAGATATGTATTTATATACTGGCATGTAGAGCTCTGTATGAAAGTTGATTTCAGTCGAACCTGGAAAGCTGTTTTATAATCAGGCTCATACTGCCAAACACGTGATCGTTTACATCTAGATCTCACTTGACAGTTTCGTTTTTATGTTAGAACTGTGCACCTCATATACATTTCTGAAGTGAGGCCAGAAATCGATTAGAATTGGTTCTCGATAACTTCATACGAGTTCCAACTAAAAGCATTCTCGAAGAGAAGTGCTGAGTTATTCTACCACAACGTTCTTCATGTGCATCTCTGCGATGTTCAGTACCATAAACCTCTCTGCAATGCTTACATTCGTAATACTGACCGCAAGCCAGTTGATGTCTCTTTTTATGGTAGTGCCACAGGAAACAATTGCCACGTTTTCTACACTTATATTCAGGTATAGCATTTAAAAGAGATTCCATCACTTTAGTGTTCCACATCGTAGCAATAAGCAGTATAATTCGTGGGTGAATATGTCGCTAAGTAACTGTTTAATACACTGTTCACTTCTACTCTTCTACACCTTGATAACTTATCAACGCTACGTTATAGCTGGATTTCACTGCAGTAGCTGATCCATTAATTTGGAAACACACTAGCCCAATGACCTCTATTCTTTTCGAGTGGAGGAAAAATCCATTTATGAATTTCCACTGTGTTGGAGGACACAGTGGGGTATGTGGGCTTCATCTCAAGGGTACTGCATCACTAAAAGACTTACACCGGATTGGGAAGGGGAAATGTGCTGCGTTACCGCCTTAAGCACCCGCGCATTCCAGGAGATGATCTTAGCTCTCTCGCAGTGCCATTCAGCAGAGGGTGGTTTCTGATGCAGGGATACGGGCTTGACATGAAGCCCTTCCTGATCCACTGCCTATTGTAGGTGGTATTTGGTAGGATTCCTGGTGTTATTTGTTGGGAAGTTATGGTAATTTTTCACGCCGTAGCGCTATGGCTTAACTTTAGGTGTTTCATTGTCACTTGCAAGCTTGTCAGTTGTGGGCTATTATACTTACTGCTATCTTCTAAACCTAAATATAACTCTAGTTTGCATTATCGGAAGTTGCCTTTAATGGTCAGTTGTAATTATCTGCCGTCAGGATCGTTAGTTGTGTGAGAATACTTTCTCATAATCCATGTCTCTGCTTGGTCGATATTTTGTAGTGCACACTCTGCGGACGGCCTACCTATCAATTGTAGGTGCGAGCCTGTGCCCCTCACGGGGGACCCTCTTTCCCCGGGGCGCCTTGGCCAATGATAGGTGCAAGGACTTGAGGTCTGTGGGAGGTGTGTGTGTGAGATTGTGTGTGTGTGTGTGTGTGTGTGTGTGTGTGTGTGTGTGTGTGTGTGTGTTGGTATACGTGTATGGGTGTGTGTTTTATCTCCGGTCAGCGATGTAACGCATCTGGAACGTTAACAAGGTTTTCTAGATACTGTTGTATGTTTAGCTCTGGCTCCCTGAGATTAATTGTTGTTTCAAAAATAGACAGTGGCCTTGCGTGTTTATTGGATGTTGTGTAATATTCCCCTAGTGCCCGTATTAGTTGGTTGTGATTTAGGTTCTTATTCTCGAGTAGGTTGAAGCTGAGCCTTTTGATGAACTGCTCGATGGAATGTATTTTTAACTCCTCGTGGAGTTGGTATGCCGGTGCGAGTGGTGGTAGCCTGATAATAATCCGAAGTATTCTATTTTGCATTGTTTGCAATCTTTTAATGTGCGTTTTGGCTGCATGTCCCCATACGGGGGCAGAGTAAGTTAGGTGGGTCTAATAAGTGTTTTATATAGTGTTTTCCCCATCTCTATTTTTAGTGAGCTGTTTCCATTAATAATTGGGTATAGTTTATTTAATTGGGCATTTGCTTTAGCTCTTACTGTGTTAATATGTTGTTTCCACGTAAGGCCCTGATCCATTGTCACACAAAAATAGGTACCCGCCTCGGTAGCGTAGATTGCAGCGTGTCTGCCTCACGTTCAAGAGGTCCTGAGTTCGAATCTCGGTCAGAGTGAGTTACCTGGATAAGGTTTTTTCCGGGGTTTTCCCTTATCCTTCAAGACGAATGTCGGGTAGCTCTAAGCTCCATAGACCCCGGACTCGTTTGAGCATCATTTCACCCAATTCATTCACCGTCCGATATGACTTAACGTTGGAGGACGTAAATTACAAAAAAAAAAAACACACAAAAATGGGTGATTGAGTCCTTCCATTCGATTTTCTCGTTCCGGAATGTTAGTGGCATTAACCCATGTTTATTGTGTCGGTGCTTGATTCGTTTGGTAATTATTATTGCTTGACTTTTCCGTGCGTTAACCTTTTAGCGCCATTTGATGAGCCATGGCTCTAGGTTGGTTCAAGCGTTACGTAGCCTATGGGTGCGGTCGATTGTGTTGCTAGTGCTGTGTCGTCGGCTTATAGGTATCTATCTACTATCACTGTTTCTGGGATGTCATTGATGTGTAAATTAAATAGGACTAATCCCAGTAGACTACCTTGGGGGACTCCTGCTCTAATGTGTCTTAATGAGGAGGTTTCGTTTGTTACGCTTTCGATTGGTGTTGAAGACCATCCTTATTGATTCGGTTAGTCGGAGCAGCTGCAATGTTGTCGAGTGTTGGCTTCTAAACCCAAATTGCTCGTTGATCAGTATGTTGTTCTTTATTATGTGTATATTAATGCGTTTTAGTAGAATCTTTTCCAGAACCTTTCTCATTGTAATTAGAAGGCTAATTGGCCTATAGTTTTCTGGAAGCGATTGGCTCTTTTGCGGCTTGGGAGATAATAGTATTTTGGCTTCCTTCCCTTGGGGAGGAAATCTGACTTTTTCAATCGTGTGATTGAATATGGTTGCTAGTAGCTTCAGTGCATTCGTTGGCAGATGTTTAACTGTAATATTTGGTATTTCGTCTGGCCCCGGGGCCTCTCTTGTGGGTAAGTGCTTAATAATCCATTTGAATACTCCCGCGTTGTTTCTGCGTGACTTATTCTGTGTTTGGGTGTGGTCCAGGTTGTCTATTATTGCTTCCGTTTCGGCTACTAAAGCGTGGTCTGTTGGATCGGCATTTGGCTGGACGGTTGCTTCAAGGGTATCGGCAAAACCTTCGGATTTGTCTCGGGGAGTTTCGGCGATTCCAGTAGGCGTGTGGAGGGGGGACGTGTGTATATTGCGAGTGAGACATTTGCTTATGCGCCATATAGTATGGTTTTGAGTATGTATTTCGCTTAGTATGCCATTCCATCGGTTCCTGGTGTATTCTCGGATGTGCTCGCTAGCTCGATTGTTTAACTCGTTGTACCGGTTACGATGTATTAGGTTGCGGGATCTTTGCCATTGACGTCTGGCTCGATTACTTTCTTGGATAATTACTCTGAAATCGCGGGGAAGACGTTTGTTTCTCGACATTTGGTATCTAATAGGGACGTGTTTTTTGTGGCTTGCCTAATCGCTTTGACTAATTTGTTTATGGCTTCATCCTGTTCGTCATGTGTTAATATAGGGGTTTCCTCGATTGTGTTATTCAGCGTGGTTTCGAAAGCCTCCCAGTCTGCTAGTCTATAGCTTGGCCTGGGTGATTCCGTTTTAAACGCTAAGGGGGCTTCAATTTCTAATAAAGACAAGAGCTTATATAGCTTCTGTTCCATGCTTCAATTGAAAGTTTTCAGCAATTTTTAATTTCGTTGTCGATAGAAGAAGTAAACTTGAGATTGGAATGATTGGAATTAGCTGAATACTGTATTTGACTCAGGAGTTTAGCTATGACCTTATTTTTGACACAACTTTAGCTGAGATAGGGCTCTATGGTTTATTGTTCTCGCTTGAAGGCCTTACACTCTGTCTCTCAGTATAGGTTCAATAAATCTTTCTCCAAGACATATTTTATTTTAGCATATTGGAGAAAAAAAGTATTATGCTAATTTTAATCAGTAAACATGTATGCATCTAATTCAATAAGTTATCATCATATAAAAATTTTCGTGATACATTATCATAGCACTAACAGCACTGCCTGCCGGTATTAATCCCCTTGCCTCTTGGAAATTCAATCTTCAACACTAACACCTTCAAGTTATATCTTGGCAGTTAAAACCGTTTATTTGATGAAGACTTACGTGGGACACGCTATAAAAACAATAGTAGCTAACATACCTTCAATCCGGACTATTGAAGCATGGTGCACAAAATGGAATTTCCCACACAATATATACATAACATTCGTAGCTGAACATTTTCTTTCTTACTCTCATGAATTAGATTATTCTTTAGCTGATGAGATAAGCAGGTTTATGAGAACATAACAATAACTTGCATGATTTAAAGGTATGTGAAATATTCCTAAATCTAATGTACTAGTTGACTCAAATACCTTCTCTTTCACATAAGCAAATATTCCTTCATACAATAAAAGATTTGCAGAACGAAACAGGGCAGTTCTAATTAAATGCACAAAAGTGATGTGAGTGGACTTGGTTCTGCTACGAACGAAAAGAGTCAGCTCCCAGGTTTCAACTAATATCTGTTGAACCACTGCCGTATGTTTAATTGAAATTTCCACCGTGTCTTCTTAAACTGCTTTACCGCACGAAGGGATATCTGCGAAACACAGGTCAATTGGTGCTCCTGTTATCTACAGATTATAGTTTACATGCTCAGGTGGGACACTTAAGACCCTACAGTGAACACAGATCATTTGTGTCAGCAGCCACACTCCCATAGAGTTTAAATAAAAGGCCCCTGGTTACCACTAATAAGAATAAAAGGGTATTGACATTTTATGAATTACGTTCGTCACACCTGCAGCTTTGCATGCCTTTTATGCACCAAAACGGGTTACAGAATATAAATCTTTAAGCAGTGATTCTACAAAACACTGTTCTGTAAGCTCTTTGAATTATTTGTAATGTCACATTGAGGGATTTCACTATCAAATAAACGTCGTTTGAATAAGTCGGACTTAACCAGGAAGTTTTATATTCTCTAAGATGTCTAGTGTGCGCGCGCTCGCGCGTGTGTGTGTGTGTGTGTGTGTGTATGTGTGTAGTGTAGTGTTTAACGCCCGCTTTTACTACATACGGCACCGCAGGCGATGACACTGATGATATATGTGATGAAGATGGAGCACCGGTGGAATGAGATGGCGGGGGAAACCGGAGATCCCGGAGGAAACCCGCCCCAGCACCGTGTTGTCCACCACAAATCTCACTTTGCGGTCGCCTGGGATCGAACGCGGGCGGCCTTGGTGAGAGCCAAGCGCTCTAACCACTGAGCTACGGCGCGGCAAGTAGCTGAATTGTCACTATTTTCTTTAAGGGTTTAACCCTCTGTGGCCCAGTGTGACTTTCAAGTAACAATCATTTTTAACGCTCTTTTGTTACCCTATGATGAACGTTTTCCATTGTAGACATTTGTAACCTGAAATCCACAAAATGGAAGCCTTCTATGTGGCTTGTTTGGCTATTTAGTTCATAATGCATTCAACAGGTTGAAGCTAAAGCAACACACTCAGCCATTTTGCATTTTGATGTTCCTTGTGGCACTTTGAACAAATTTATTTTATATATCTCTGCAATATACTTTGAAAGAAAAATATCAGGCACTATGAGTAAAAGTAAAATTATAGTAGTAGGTAAGTGTTGGATCATGCCAAACCGGAAGTCGGGTTCATGCCAAACCGGAAGTCAGAAGAAGGCGGGAAATTAAAAAACACCTGGATCATACAATTTCATGCCAAACCGGAAGTCGGGTTCATGCCAAACCGGAAGTCAGAAAAAAGCGGGGAAGTTCAAAACACCTGGATCATACAATTTTATGCCACACCGGAAGTCGGTTCATGCCAAACCGGAAGTTAGAAAAAGTGGGAAAATCAAAAACACCTGGATCATACAATTAGGCGTTAAAGGTCATGCCAATCGACCTTGAAGGTCATGGTCCGCCCTCTGGACTGGTTGCATGCCCCGACGCACCACTCGCACCTTGGACTTCCTGCATCCCTTAACCACTCCGCGCACCCCGACGCACTTGACTTTCTGCATCTGCCACCCACCACCGGCGCACCCCTTGGTGGAGTAGGTTTTGGGGAAAAGGGGTTATCTTTTTTTACTTTTATTAAGAATATATTGGAATAAAGGTTACGTGACTTTAGGAGAGGGAATGTAGGCTGACTGTTTGGCGGTCAAAGGAAGAAATTCAGGTGAGTACATGATTGAAACTGAGGCAGGAAGTGACGTGTAAGGTTTTGATTAGTTAAAATAAGGATGTATTTGATTGGCCTACGCAGAGCCGGAGGTCGACCAGCCCGAAACTAGATCAGTGGCAAATTGGGTCGATAGTTCTGGCTTTGCTTAAGTCAGCTCATTCCTTTTTGGTATATTTTCTTTCTTTTTTATTGAGAATATACATATATAGAATGCTCTTTTATTTTAATGATAAATACGAAATCTACTACTACTTACAGGAAAGGACGCTGAAGATATTACTCTTTATACTTCTTTTGCTACAAAATATTTCATATTGTTAAAATTGTTTTTGAATGTTCTTTGAATGCTGATTGAATACAGGAAATATGTCTACTGATGATGAGGCATTACTTTTCACACACACTGCTTTTTTACTTACTTTGACCACAAGAAGAAAGCATTTTGCAAGTGATTATGCGTTGGTGAAGTCGACGACGAAACGTTTCAATCCACTTCGAAGTTTTCCCTCGCCCTTGTAGATGATGCAGAAAGGGGTAGAATTTAAGTTTCTGATGAGCTCAGGGGTGGCTTTGCCAAATCTGGATGGTAGGAATACTTCTGAGTTGTCCTCTAGTTTAACAACAGTTTTGGTTCCGTGAATAGTATCGATGGATCTGACGCCGACCACTGGGTACGGCACGTTTTGTTGTAGGGAGGAGACGCTGAGGATGTCGCAGCTGTTGGATAGATCCTGAAGCTGGCGTAGGGCGTCCATAATTACTTTTTGCAGAAAATGCAGTTTTTAACGAACGGTGGAGTTCCGTCAATATGGTTTGTATGGGGAAGGTAGGTTCCAATGCTGCTCGCCCCTTCTGAATGGTCCACACACTTGCTGTACGTCTATGGGAAGCTGCTGCCAAACGACTTCGACGTCGGTTGAGGGTAACGTTTGCGTTTTGTAGGAGCACTCGTTGTTCTATGGGTAGGAGCACTCGAAGTTGTCTGCCGTTTTCGATGAACTTTAAGAAGACGGAGAAGCACCCGCAAGGCATGAGCTGTTTCTACGGGCGTATGTGCGGAGAAATTGTTGAATCTGACGGTTGAGATCAGCGAGGTCTTCGTAGAATCCCTGGTAGCAGCGCTGACACAGGTGGGTGAGACGACCACGTAGTTGGCAGCTGCACGTCGAGTGAAAACAGAAGGAGCAGTGTAATACCGCACAGTGTTCTAACGACATGCCGCGACGAACCACAGACTGAGTGTTGAACGTGGAGGGGGCATTTATATGTAGGGACGTAGGGGGAGGGATGGAAAAGCACGTAAGAAGTGGCGGGTGGAGGAGAAGTTCACTGCAGCAGATCTTTCTCATCTTATTTTAAAAATATTATTTTAAAAGTGGTGATACATGGATTTTGGTTATTTTCTTCAGTGATACATTTGAAAGAAAATGTGAGAGAAGTTGAGGTGAGGTTGAGAAGAGGGTAGGCACACAGCAGTAAGAAAGGAGGAAAGGAAAGGAAAGGATGGGTTGGTCGGCGAAGGATAAATGATATTTAGGATCACTGCCGAGCTCCGGTGATATTTTTGAAGTGACGAACTGAATATTGATGATGGCGGCATTTGAGATGTTGAGTTGGGCGGTGACGATCCTGCAGGCTCCAAATCAATCGATGTTGGTGGAGATTAAATCACGGCGACGAGGTTCCCAAGGTCATCTACTTGTTCGAAGATGGAGAACTTGATGCAGGCCATAATGTTATGCCCTAAAAGAAAGAAAGGTGACGAATGAGGGTAAAATGAGTGGTGGGGAAAAAGCAAGATGAAAATACTGATGAACTTACCGATATCGAAGAAATCCGTGGTGCAAGTCTTGGCAAGGGAGGGATTTCGCTGAAGTTGAGGATGTGCTTTTGCTATTTGTTGGTGTTTGGAATGTGCTGTATGCCTTTGTAGGTAATAAGGAAAGGAGCTGCGTTGAGTTGGGCTATGGAATCTTCATCAAGGCCGCTGTAGGCAGAAGGTAGGAAAACCTCCCTGCCGTCCTTAAGCTTGAGTACAGTTGTCCAACCAAACTGAGTGTTTAGGAGGGGTAGGAGAAATCAAAGCAAAAAGGTGTGTTGTTGATTGTTGTTTAAGCTTGTCCATTCCTGTTTCAGCGCGTTGACTCTTGTCCATTTCTGTTCGTTAATGGAAAATCCAGCAGGTTTGAAGACGATGGCGGGTTTTCCAAATAGACGCTTGAAGTGAAGGGAAAGGGAATCAGATGATATGCTTCGAAGATGGTAGCTTAGAGTTGAAATGGGCTTCAAATTTTGTACCAAGTTCTTGGACGAAACGAATCCACTGCTCGGGAGAGAAGGTTACAGATGCGGGTTTGATGCACCTAGAGATGGTGACGTCTGTAGAGGAAAAGGAGATGCACTTAGCACGAGACTCGTTGAGGAAGTGCACAGTAGCCCTGAAATGAAAAAATTTTAATAGGAAAAATGGAAAACATGAGTAAGATACAGAGAGAGAGCAAAAACAGAGAGTACTTACTTGGTTGAAAGCTGGAAGACGACTGAGGGACAAGCGCACGGACGTGTATTTAAGATGAGCGGGATCTACATATTTGAGCAGAGGAGGAGGAACACCGTATGCGATGTATTTTAGAAATGAGTTTATCGTTGAAATGATAATCGGAAATTTTGAATTTAGAAAAGAAGAAGAAAGGATAAACATAGCAGCATCGGTAGGCAAGGAATGCTGTTACGTAATGGCCGCAGGTGGAGGAACGGATTCCTTGCAAACGCCGCGTATTGTACTCCCAATTAGAACCGCAATACCCATTGAGAAAATGAAGGATGGAGGGAAGAAGAGGAGGTAAAGCGTAACTGTCGAAATATTCCCCATAACGATTTTTGGAAACGAAGATGCAGACCCAATGTTGTCCTGGTTTAGAACTTCGATCGGTGTTGATCACCAAAGCGATGGGAGGTGGTGGCAGAAGCAATGGGTTAGGAATTTGATCGCAAGCAAAAACGCCTATGAAAGATTTGAATTTGCGCAAGCAGGAGTGAATTTGATGGGTATTCATGTCACGAGAATAGATCGGTTGAAATCGATTTGAGCGGATCTGTAAATTTCGGAGATGACGTGAAGGCAGACGGGTTCAGCTAAAGGATGAAGAAATTCGACATTTATACCGATATTACCGTGATGTAGACCGGAAGTATAATTTCGATCTGCGGATATGTCAGCCGTGAGATCAAATAAGAAAATGGTGTATCCGCTAGGATATACGGATCTAGATATATTGATGCCCTTGTTATTGAAAACTTTAGCGAGAGCAATAAGGTGATGATAACCTTGGAGAAAGAAATTTTTCTCAAAGTTGAGAACGACGGCGGCGGAGGGGTCGGGACGGTTGATGACAGTGAGTTGCAAAGAGGAGAGGTTGAAGTGTTGAAAGTTGAAAGGATTCTTGGTGATATCCCCAGAGTGAGCCTTCTCTGTCATCATGGCCAAGGTGATGGGCCTGGGTACCTTTCCAACGAGAACGTTGGGAAACGATACCGAGGTAATTCCTGAAGATAAGCTGAGAGCCTGATAGTCCACGTCCTTGAAGGGCATGATGACGTTTGCTTTAGCGAGCGCCCCCTGATGTGCCGTCTTTATGGATGCAGTGGGGCGAGCTCTCTTAAGATAAAGATGAGCACCAATAATTTTTGTGTATCCCTTAAACGAGGAATTTGAGGCTATGAGATGAAATTGAGAAGGTGATGGAGTGAGAGTGATAGTGAGATCAACGTTATTGAGGAGTAGCAAATCCTGATTAAAGAAACCGTGGGATAGGCATCCCATGAGTTGAACTGTATTGCTTTGTTTGGTGTATTCAAGACGTTGTTTAAGACCAAAATTGTTGTCAAAATCGTTAAACTTTCCAGCGGTGTCTTTGAACCATAGGGGCATTTGCAAGCGGTTATTAATGACGTCAGAGGAGTAGTTGAGAAGAGTTTCAAGATAGGTTCTGTAAGGGTAACCTTGCTGAGACAAGGCAATATTGACGTTATTGAGAGAGACGTTAACCTGGCTAAAGAGATCATTGAGAGGATTGTTAACTAGTGTGACTTTCTCGTCGGCAGCAAGAACAGAATGGTCGTCATGGAAAATTTGAAGAAAAACCTCTAGAACGCCGTAAGATAGGTCAAGATAATCTTCGGCATTGGAAGAGTAGTGAAAAGTTATGGGAGAATCCTTAGAGATGGCATTTTGAGGATTAATTTGAACAATTTGTGATTCCTCGCTGTTGGTTTGAACGGGGAGTTCTTTAAAGAAGTCTAATTCAGAATTCATGAAAACCTTGCCACTCATGATGAAAAGATGGCCTTACGTTGAACGCGTCTGGTTCGAGAATGTTTCTTCTTGTATTTGGATTTTCTTTTTATCTTCTTGGGTGTTCGTTTTATCTTATTCGTTTTTCGCTTTCGACCCGACCCTATCATAGAATCGATTTTAGTTTTGGATTTGCGCTTTAAATTGGATCCTGCTTCTCTCAGATGGGTTTGGAAGGCTTGTTTAGGAGTTGCAGAGGTTGTGGCAATGTCGGCAAGAAGGTCGGAACCCATTTTAGAGCTTCTTTTCCGACCAGTTTGGCACCGCTCTTGATGAGGGGGAAAAGTGTTCTAAATAATCCTCCAAGAGCACTGAATAGACCGCTGCCCTTTTGGAAATGAGAGCCTCTGTAAAGGTTGCAATTGCGAGCTCTGTGGCCGGCCTGATTGAGATAGTAGCGAAGAAAAACGGAATCGTTCGAGTTCATGGTTTGGGTCTG
This sequence comes from Mantis religiosa, assembly GCA_030765055.1. Lineage (NCBI taxonomy): Eukaryota > Metazoa > Arthropoda > Insecta > Mantodea > Mantidae > Mantis > Mantis religiosa. The sequence goes on along the minus strand of CM060950.1, from coordinate 46,408,051 downwards.
AAGGATAGAACTAATGCAGAAGAAAATCCGTCGGCGAATGGAATAAGATTCCCAAAACCGTCTCTTAAATCGATGGAAATGACGTGTAAATCCTGGCGAAGTGAAGGTACCCAGTTTTGGGGAAAGAAGGACTGCTCCATCGACAGAGTTTTAGAGACCTCTGGTTCGACTACGATGACGGTACTCTCTAGCAGTTGGACGAACGAGCTTCCAACGAGCTGAGGATCAACAATATTGCAATAGATGAGACTTCGTAAGGAAAACCTATGTAGGGATCTATCAAGTGGGTGGCCTTGGGAGAACGCACCACTTCCGTATGTGGTTCATATCCTAGCTTTCTGCAAACCACCGGCGATGGAACCATGGAAGTCACCACGCGCCTGGGTTCTGCTTCTTCGTCATTCGCTTTCTTCTTATTCTTTTTGGGCGGTTGGTCTCTGAGCTGAATGTCTGCAGGAGTAGATACTGCATCCGGCCCAATAGAAAGAGAGGAGGAGGAAACCGGTGTTAATTTATGAGGGGTAATGATTTCTTCGGGAAGGACATTTGATACGGATATTTGAGGCAATGTGGTTTCCTTACCGGTTTTTTTCTTTTTCGACGGCTACCTCCTCCTTTTCGATGGCGGCTCGGTACACGTTCACCCTGTCGTCTTTGGCAAAAACGAATTGTTGCACATTGATTTCGTTTCGAATGCTCTTGTTGATGGCAGACAAAAGCTGCATGCTATCCTTTTCTATGACGTTTTGAAGCTTCACGGTGAAAGGGGCATACGCGGGGTGTAACCCGTCTCCATAGTAGGTCTTGTCAGTGCCACTGAATGTGTGGTTGGAACTTAAATTATAAAACCGAAGGGGATATCTCAGTTTAGTAAGGGCCACCTCCCACTCACCCTTCAGCACCAACCTTTCGGGCAAGTAATTGGGGAAGCGCGAGATGGTGTTGTGTGAAAAGCGATCCATGGACGCATTACTGGTAAGCGTGATGGAGAAGGAGCTCTTGCGAATCATATTAGCGATATATCGGTAGCTTTTACCCATTAGTTGAATTTCTCAGGATAACCTTTCCATATAACAAAAACTTCCTTTCTGGCACCTCGACCCCTGGATCGAAGAACTTTATCGACCTTGTCAGATAGGGGACGGCTTATGCGTTGAAGTTCTTGGGCGTAAAAGTATCCCTCGATAGGTTCTCCAGCCAAATCGCAAATTTTGTAAACGATGGGAGAACTTTGAATGACTCTGGAAACTTGAAACACTTCATCGGTCCAATTTTGTTCGTATCCCTTGTCGAAGGTAATTTTCTCTTTGGAAATGCGAACGAAATCCCCCACCTTAAATCTTTGAGTGGTCATGGGCAAAGGTTGATAAAGGTTATGATATACCTGAAGAATGTTATCTTCCGAAACGTCTTGTGGAGCCATTTTAATGGAGCGATGGTATGAACTGTTGTATGACCGGACCAGCTTTTGCAAAACGTCCACATACTTATACGTGGTTTTGTGAGTGAAATATCTCCACATCTTGGTCTTTAAGGTTCTGTTGAATCTTTCCACTACGGCAGCTTTAACTTTATTGTTGGTGGTGAAATGTGAAACATTATGCTTTCTGAGAAATTGCTGAAAGGTTCAGTTCTTAAATTCTGTTCCCTTATCCGTTCGCAATACTTTGGGAATTCTTCGGTTCTGGGTGAAAATGTGACTGAAAGCTTTTACCACTTCCTCTCCCGTTTTAGTTACCAAGGGACGAGCCCAAGCATATTTAGAGAAAACGTCGATAACCGTTAAAATGTACCTATATGGAGCGCTGTGCGTCTTGATGGAATCCAAGACGTTCAGATCGGCCTCCCAAAGGTCGTCTATATTTGTGATGTCATAATGTTTAGTGGGATAGCGCTTTCTGGCCGGTTTATGAAGAGTGTAACTCTCTTTGGTTCGAAGAAACCTTTCGATTCTAGATTTGGAAAGACCGGTAGCTTTGCGCAGTTGGTCCTCCGTGCCCAAGCCCGCATAGTGATCAATTTGGTTGTAAATCCGTTCTAGGGTAGCGTCTCCCATTCCAGGCCTGCTCGAGGTCGTGATCCGTAACGACTGGAAATGTAGGTCACGGTGCGAGCCTTTTTAATTTTTTTCTCTCTGGAGGTCACCAATTCGATTTGTGTTTGCTGTTGTGGCTGTTCCGTCTCAAAGGAAGCGCTTCTTCTTTGCCATCGTCCTCGGGACGTCTCAATTTAGAAACCCTATCGTAGTAATGAGCCAGTTTATATTTTACAATGTTCCATTTGTCTTCAGGCGCCATTTTGGCATCCATGATGTGGGAGATATCGTTAGAAAAATCAGAAATGGCCTTATCAATTACACGAAGGCGTTTAGCGCTCTTCGGTTCGGATCGAACCATCACAATCTGCTTAGCATGCTTCATGTTTTACGCAAACTTAGAAACTGAAGCACTTGCTATCGAACCCAGCACTGGTAGAAGAAAAGCCGGTAAAAATCCACCTTTTTGCACGAGAATATTTCCCTTCCTTTGCAGCGGAATCTTCTTATCAACTAATCTTCTCCAGCACGTTTTGTGCCTTTATAAACGGCTCTTACTAGAGGGAGATATGTGTACATTTCCGTTACAGACGTTGTGGATACATTCCGAAATAGCTGTATTGTTTCAGGTTTAGCGTGCTTCAAAAGTGTTTTTCTAAGTTTAAGTTTCGCCTTGGTCAGAGCTACCAGATTTTCACACTCGTTCGCAATGAGAGAAGAAGTGAGCTTGTGTATCTTAGCCTTCATAATGAACCAAAAAAAATTCCTATCAAGGGTATTTATACCGAAACGAAGAAAGAAGGCGTTTTCTCGGGAAGAATGCCCGTTCGCTATCGATATTTATATGGAGTGTATTGAGAGCAATCTAGAATCAGATATCCGTGAGGATTTTTTTCCGCTGCTTTTCGGAAAGCCTCCAAAAAAAGCTTTGAATTTCGAGGTTCCATTTGCTGAAACAATCTTTCAATTTGCATCTTATCCCTGTTGTTCTTAAACACTACGAGGTATTTGGCATTAAGGGAAATGGTGCGAAAGTGTTTTTCTTTAGGGAATATATTCTGTAGAATGTAAATGATGCCAAAGTTACGGTGATGAGAATCTTTAGTGAAAAAATTGGACACTTCAGTAGAGTCAGTCTCTAGCATTAAGTCATCCGCTACGATTAGGTATCCCGGCTTTATGGAATCTAGGGGTGGAATTCATGCATAAGTGTATACATTAAACGTGCAATGATCGAAAGTGTTTCCTAGGTCTGGAGGATATTCGGGAGGGTGGCACCAAACGACTCTTCCTATAGGTTTGTCACACATTTGCTCCGAATTGGCAATTAGGCGTTTCACAAAGGTTGACTTGCCCGATCGGGATGGTGCAGCAACCTGCATGGTACTCGGAAAGGTAAATTTTGGTACATATTGAATGTCCTCTGACCTCACGCGCTCAAAATTTTTGCCCGAGTCTAAAATGACTTCTCTCTGCGAACGCTCCTCCACAGCATGTTCTGGGTTGACGCACTTAAATTTCGTGCCCGAGTCTAGAATAATTTCCTCGTTCCCGTTTAAAACATCTTCCTGTTCAGGAATGATACTGGGGAAGAGTGTGTTTTTAGCTTTAGGAATTTTGAGAGCCGACGTCTTATCCGTTTTTTTGAGGATTCTACGGTTCCGCGGCAAGAGAATTCGGATGGTCTAACATTTGAGTTTTAGAATCCCGTTTGTGCGGAAGAAGGGCGTGCCAATTCACCGGTTTCATTCTTTTGCCCGGAGCATGCCTCTCTTTCGTTTTTGCCTTCCTTCTTCTATATGGGCTGGTTTTCTCCGAGGTGACCTATTTTAACATTTGTGGATCATCGAGTGGCAGTGCACGCTTTTTTGGAAGAAGGGCGTGCCATTTGATGGGTTTCATGTATGGTTCAGGAACCAAAACATGCCCCGTTACGATTGGTTTTTTTGTGGATTTCCTTCCTCTCCACGTTTCTGCACAAGTGAACCTGGGATCTAAATGGTGTTATATGTTTTTGAATCTCATCCGAGCACTTTCATCCTCCTCCAATGTTCTAGAAGTTTTAATCACGTTGGGCTTAAACATGGCAGGACCATCTTCTTCTTCCAACGGACGACACGCTTTCCGAATTTTGAGCTCGTTTGTAGTACATGGAAACATCGTCTTCCTCTAATACTTGAGATATTTTGTTAAAGTCGAATTTCATTTTTAGGACAAAGGATGTCCACCTCCTCCCTTTTATACCCATATGGGTATGGGTCATAATTGTCCTGAAGTGCTCGCTTGTTGACACACCCGGTTGAACCGCAAGACGTATGCACATTTGCCGTACTTGTCTAGCTGGTGGGAAGCGGGGGCGACGAAGCAGACTTGTTGACCCGCACGCGTTCGCGTACATGACGCGGCGCCCTGGGAGATTGACCTTGGGTCTGCACCTCACCCATCACCGTGGTCGGAATGTAGGACTGGACAAGCATTTCCCAAGGTTCTTCCATGCTCTTTTAGCAACCATGGTTATCCTTCTTCGGTTAGAAACCTTTTGAACCCATATGGGTATTAGTCATAATTGTCCTGAAGTACGCGCTTGTTTTATACCATGCGAAATGTTTTAGTATAGGGTTCGGTAGTTACGGTCCATAGTGTTCTTCGAGCAATTCGCATTCCGTGCAATGTGACAGATTTTGAGGGTTTGTTTAGAATTATATCTTCCATAACGTCGGCATTGACAGTTCTCAAATTTCTCGAATTTAAGGTTATTCCCTTAATTTTGCAAACCACATGTTTTTTTCGTTCGTTTGGACACCACACTTCAAAACAGTAACTTTTGGGTCCGCAAGAACAAAATTCCGTTATGTATGCCACTGGTTCAAACTTTTCAAGTTCATCAGTCATGTCGCCAAAATATGCCCCCGTTGGAGGGATCCAATCTCCCGGTGCGTAAGTGGCGATAACTGAATCGGTGTCAAAGTAACACACGCGCGCACCCAAACGGTCCAAATAAGAATACAAGACCAAACGGGCATGCGCTGTAGTGTAGGCTGCAATGACGACATTGGACGTGGGGTTGATCTTTCCGGCGATGTCGTTATACTTCCACGTCACGTACATCATATCGTCCGTTGCAGGCATATAGGATTGCACCTCCACCGTCGCATCGTTTAAGAGTTCCAGCAAGCGGGAGGATTTCTTGATCATCTCCCAAGTTGGGAGGTTATCTCTCTGTCCATATTTACCCCAAAAGGAATTCAGCATCAATTTGGCTAGCTCTCGTTTTCCAGGATTGTGTTCAATTCTGTTCTTGTCCAGTTGGACACCTTCTATCTTTAAAAAGTTTTCAATATATGTATGCTTTTCTGTTTCCATGGTGCAGTTAGCGGGCCAGCCGGAGGCCTCGATTTTCAGCTTGAGGATTTGTACGACACACTTCTCAAAGAGACCTTGCTGCCCAGAATTAGGATTATACCCAATCATCTCATACACCCAAATTTCGTCTGTGGACAATATTCGTACCCCTTCGTCAAGGAAACCTTTATTTCGTCAATCACCCACGTGCCAGATAAACTCCTATCTTCGTCCGAGCGTTCACACTCGGTTTGACATTCTTCCTCTGCACACGTGCGGTATAGGTGAAACATGAGCTTTCCACCAATTCTTGAGGGTAGCACAGGGTGATATAAGTTTTGAGGAGGTAGTACCAAACACTTTATCAAACCTCCTCCAATGTCATCCATATTTGGAAAATTATCCACGTAAATTTTCGGATGTCCCACCGGATAGGGTTTCGTCTTATTCACATAAGGGTACAAGCTGCATACGTCGTAATAAAACAATTTTTCATTCTCTCTCCTCATCCTCCTCCTGATCATCATTCTCATCCTCCTCATCATTGTCCTCAACCTGCTCATCCTCCTTATCATCATCCTCAACCACCTCATCCTCCTTATCATCATCCTCAACCACCTCATCCTCCTTATCATCATCCTCAACATCCTCATCCTCCTTATCATCATCCTCATCCTCCTCATCATCCTCCTCATCCTCATCCTCATCCTCCTCATCCTCCTCATTCTCCTCATCCTCCTCCTCATCCACATCATCCTCCTCATCAACCTACTAATCCTCCTCATCCTCCTACTCATCCTCGTCATCCTCCTCACCCTGCTCATCATCCTCTTAACCTCCTCCTCCACCTCCTCCTCCTCATCCCCCTTATACTCCTCATCCTCCTCATCATCGTCCTCAACCTGCTCATCCTCCTCATCATCGTCCTTAACCTCCTTATCCTCCTTATCATCATAATCCTCATACTCTTCATCATCCTTCTCATTATCTTCATCATCATCCTCATCCTCCTCCTCATCCTCACCTTCATCCTCCTCCTCATCCTCCTCAACCTCCTCATCCTCCTGATCCTCATCATCCTCCTCATCCTCCTCATCGTCCTCCTCATCCTCCTCCTCATCCTCCTCCTCCACATCCTCCTCCTCCACATCCCCCTCATACTCCTCATCCTCCTCATCCTCCTCATCCTCCTCATCCTCATTCTCCTCATCCTCCTCCTCATCCTCATTATCATCCTCCCCAACATCATCGTCATCCTCCCCATCATCCACCTTATCCTCCCCATCATCATCCTCATCCTCCCCATCATCATCCTCTTCCTCCACATCATCATCCTCATCATCCTCATCCTCCCCATCATCATCCTCATCCTCACCATCATCATCCTCATTATCCCCATCATCATCCTCATCCTCCTCATCATCCTCATCATCCTCATCATCCTCATTATCCCCATCATCATCCTCATCCTCCCCATCATCATCCTCTTCCTCCACATCATCATTCTCATCATCCTCATCCTCCCCATCATCATCCTCATCCTCACCATCATCATCCTCATTATCCCCATCATCATCCTCATCCTCCTCATCACCCTCATCCTCCTCATCCTCCTCATCCTCATCCTCCTCATCCTCATTCTGCTCATCCTCCTCATCCTCCTACTCATCCTCCTCAACCTCCTACTCATCCTCGTCATCCTCCTCACCCTGTTCATCATCCTCCTCAACCTCCTCCTCATCCTCCTCCTCCACCTCCTCCTCATCCCCCTCATATTCCTCACCCTCCTCATCATCGTCCTCAACCTGCGCATCCTCCTCATCATCATCCTCAACCTCCTCATCCTCCTTATCGTCATCATCCTCATCCTCCTCATCATCCTTCTCATTATCTTCATCATCATCCTCATCCTCCTCATCATCCTCATCTTCATCCTCCTCCTCATCCTCCTCAACCTCCTCATCCTCCTCCTCATCCTCCTCATCCTCATCATCCTCCTCGTCCTCCTCATCGTCCTCCTCATCCTCCTCCTCCTCATCATCATCCTCCTCCTCATCCCCCTCATACTCCTCATCCTCCTCATCCTCCTCATCCTCCTCATTCTCCTCATCCTCCTCATCCTCCTCATCCTCCTCATCCTCCTCTTCCTATTCCTCATCCTCCTCATCCTCCTCATCCTCCTCATCCTCATCATCCTACCCATCATCATCGTCATCCTCCCCATCATCATCCTCATCCTCCCCATCATCCTCATCCTCCCCATCATCATCCTCTTCCTCCCCATCATCATCCTCATCTTCCTCATCCTCCCCATCATCATCCTCATCCTCACCATCATCATCCTCATCCTCCCCATCATCATCCTCATCCTCCTCATCATCCTCCTCATCCTCCTCATCATCATCCTCATCCTCCTCATCATCATCCTCATCCTCCTCATCATCATCCTCATCCTCCTCATCCTCCTCATCCTCCTCATCCTCCTCATCCTATTCCTCATCCTTCTCATCCTCCTCCTCATCCTCATCATCCTCCCCATCATCATCGTCATCCTCCCCATCATCCACCTTATCCTCCCCATCATCATCCTCATTCTCCCCATCATCATCCTCTTCCTCCACATCATCCTCATCATCCTCATCCTCCCCATCATCATCCTCATCCTCACCATCATCATCCTCATTATCCCCATCATCATCCTCATCCTCCTCATCATCCTCATCATCCTCATCCTCCTCATCCTCCCCATCATCATCCTCATCCTCCCCATCATCATCCTCTTCCTCCACATCATCATCCTCATCATCCTCATCCTCCCCATCATCATCCTCATCCTCATCATCATCATCCTCATTATCCCCATCATCATCCTCATCCTCCTCATCATCCTCATCCTCCTCATCCTCATCCTCCTCATCCTCATTCTCCTCATCCTCCTCATCCTGCTACTCATCCTCCTCATCCTCCTACTCATTCTCGTCATCCTCGTCACCCTGCTCATCATCCTCCTCAACCTCCTCCTCATCCTCCTCACCACCTCCTCCTCATCCCCCTCATACTCCTCACCCTCCTCATCATCGTCCTCAACCTCCTCATCCTCCTTATCATCATCATCCTCATTCTCCTCATCATCCTTCTCATTATATTCATCATCATCCTCATCCTCCTCCTCATCCTCATCTTAATCCTCCTCCTCATCCTCCTCAACCTCTTCATCCTCCCCCTCATCCTCCTCATCCTCATTATCCGCCTCATCTCCTCATCATCCTCGTCATCCTCCTCCTCCTCATCATCCTCCTCCTCATCCCCCTAATACTCCTCATCCTCCTCATCCTCCTCATCCTCCTCATTCTCCTCATCCTCCTCATCCTCTTCATCCTATTCCTCATCCTCCTCATCCTCCTCATCCTCATCATCATCCTCCCCATCATCATCGTCATCCTCCACATCATCATCTTTATCCTCCCCATCATCATCCTCATCCACCCCATCATCATCCTCTTCCTCCCCATCATCATCCTCATCTTCCTCATCCTCCCCATCATCATCCTCATCCTCACCATCATAATCCTCATCCTCCGCATCATCATCCTCATCCTCCTCATCCTCCTCATCATCATCCTCATCCTCCTCATCATCATCCTCATCCTCCTCATCCTCCTCATCCTCATTCTCCTCATCCTCCTCATCCTCCTCATCCTCCTCATCATCATCCTCATCCTCATCCTCCTAATCATCATCCTCCTCATCATTCTCCTCCTCCTCCTCATCCTCCTCATCCTCCTCCTCATCCTCCTCCTCATCCTCCTCTTCATCCTCCTCCTCATCCTCCTCCTCCTCATCGTACTCATCCTCCACATCCTCCTCATCGTACTCATCCTCTTCATCCTCCTCCTCATCGTACTCATCCTCCTCATCCTCCTCCTCACCGTACTCCTAAACCTCATCCTCCTCCTCATCGTACTCATCCTCCTCATCCTCTTCCTCATCGTACTCATCCTCCTCATCCTGCTCCTCATCGTACTCATCCTCCTCATCCTCCTCCTCATCGTACTCATCCACCTCATCCTCCTCCTCATCGTACTCATCCTCCTCATCCTCCTCCTCATCGTACTCATCCTCCTCATCCTCCTCCTAATCGCACTCATCCTCCTCATCCTCCTCCTCATCGTACTCATCCTCCTCATCCTACTCATTGTACTCATCCTCCTCATCCTACTCAGCGTACTAATCCTCATCCTCGTCATCGTCCTCATAGTCCTCCTCATCCTCCTCATCCTCCTCCTCATGCTCCTCCTCGTCCTCCTCATCGTCCTCCTCATCATCCTCCTCGTCATCATCATCCTCCTCATCGTCATCATCATCCTCCTCATCCTCATCACCATCCTCCTCATCCCCATCACTACCCTCCTCATCACCATCCTCCTCATCCTCATCACCATCCTCCTCATCCTCATCATCCTCATCCTCATCATCCTCATCATCCACATCCTCATCATCCTCATTATCCTCATCCTCATTATCCTCATCCTCTTCCTCATCAATGTCATCCTCATCCTCATCCTCATCATCCTCATCCTCATCATCATCCTCATCCTCCGCATCATCCTCATCATCCTCATCCTCCGCATCATCCTCATCCTCCTCATCCTCCGCATCATCCTCCTCATCTTCATCCTCCTCATCATCCTCATCATCCACATCATCCTCATCATCCTCATCATCCTCATCCTCCTCATCCTCCTCATCCTCCTCATCATCCTCATCCTCCTCATCCTCCTCATCCTCCTCATCCTCATTCTCCTCATCCTCCTCATCCTGCTACTCATCCTCCTCATCCTCCTACTCATTCTCGTCATCCTCGTCACCCTGCTCATCATCCTCCTCAACCTCCTCCTCATCCTCCTCACCACCTCCTCCTCATCCCCCTCATACTCCTCACCCTCCTCATCATCGTCTTCAACCTGCTCATCCTCCTCATCATCATCCTCAACCTCCTCATCCTCCTTATCATCATCATCCTCATTCTCCTCATCATCCTTCTCATTATCTTCATCATCATCCTCATCCTCCTCCTCATCCTCATCTTAATCCTCCTCCTCCTCATCCTCCTCAACCTCTTCATCCTCCTCCTCATCCTCCTCATCCTCATTATCCGCCTCATCTCCTCATCATCCTCGTCATCCTCCTCCTCCTCATCATCCTCCTCCTCATCCCCCTAATACTCCTCATCCTCCTCATACTCCTCATTCTCCTCATCCTCCTCATCCTCTTCATCCTATTCCTCATCCTCCTCATCCTCCTCATCCTCATCATCATCCTCCCCATCATCATCTTTATCCTCCCCATCATCATCCTCATCCTCCCCATCATCATCCTCTTCCTCCCCATCATCATCCTCATCTTCCTCATCCTCCCCATCATCATCCTCATCCTCACCATCATAATCCTCATCCTCCGCATCATCATCCTCATCCTCCTCATCCTCCTCATCATCATCCTCATCCACCTCATCATCATCCTCATCCTCCTCATCCTCCTCATCCTCATTCTCCTCATCCTCCTCATCCTCCTCATCCTCCTCATCATCATCCTCATCCTCATCCTCCTCATCATCATCCTCCTCATCATTCTCCTCCTCCTCCTCATCCTCCTCCTCCTCATCGTACTCATCCTCCACATCCTCCTCATCGTACTCATCCTCCTCATCCTCCTCCTCATCGTACTCATCCTCCTCATCCTCCTCCTCATCGTACTCTTCCTCCTCATCCTGCTCCTCATCGTACTCATCCTCCTCATCTTCCTCCTCATCGTCCTCATCCTCCTCATCCTCCTCCTCATCGTACTCATCCTCCTCATCCTCCTCCCCATCGTACTCATCCTCCTCATCCTCCTCCTAATCGTACTCATCCTCCTCATCCTCCTCCTAATCGTACTCATCCTCCTCATCCTCCTCCTCATCGTACTCATCCTCCTCATCGTACTGATCCTCCTCATCCTACTCATCGTACTCATCCTCCTCATCCTACTCAGCGTACTAATCCTCATCCTCGTCATCGTCCTCATCGTCCTCCTCATCCTCCTCATCCTCCTCCTCATGCTCCTCCTCGTCCTCCTCATCGTCATCATCATCCTCCTCATCGTCATCATCATCCTCCTCATCGTCATCATCATCCTCCTCATCCTCATCACCATCCTCCTCATCCCCATCACTATCCTCCTCATCATCATCCTCATCATCCACATCCTCATCATCCACATCCTCATCATCCTCATCAATGTCATCCTCTTCCTCATCAATGTCATCCTCATCCTCATCAATGTCATCCTCATCCTCATCAATGTCATCCTCATCCTCATCAATGTCATCCTCATCCTCATCCTCCGCATCCTCCGCATCCTCCTCATCCTCCTCATCCTCCTCATCCTCCTCATCCTCCTCATCCTCCTCATCCTCCTCATCCTCCTCATCCTCCTCATCCTCCTCATCCTCCTCATCCTCCTCATCCTCCTCCTCCTCCTCCTCCTCCTCCTCCTCCTCCTCCTCCTCCTCCTCCTCCTCCTCCTCCTCCTCCTCCTCCTCCTCCTCCTCCTCCTCCTCCTCCTCCTCCTCCTCATCATCATCATCATCATCATCATCATCATCATCATCATCATTATTATTATTATTATTATTATTATTATTATTATTATTATTATTATTATTATTATTATTATTATTATTATTATTATTATTATTATTATTATTATTATTATTATTATTATTACTATTATTACTATTATTATTAAAGAGCAATTACACACAAATTTGTATGTGTACGTATCTTCACAATGTACCATATAAACGTATGGATTTTGTTCTATTCTTGCCCACGTTGAATATGATATCTATCACATCACAGATCACATAGGCTACACACGCAGTTCTCGCATGGTTCGCGGTACTTGGTGTTCTTAAAGAGCTTGTGGTGGAATCCATGCTTCGTCAAACTCGTAGCCAGATGTCGTAATTCTTTATATGTTTGAGTCCAGCCTCTATATAGCATTGCATCTGTCAAACAGACGTCTTACCAGATTTTTCTCTTTAATGTCATTTCTTTCTTCAGTTACCTCTTTGGACTAGGCTGTATAAGAGTGAGAAATTAGGATTTCCTCTGAAAAGAAAAGTTCTCCGCTCAACTCACATGCAAATCTTGAAGGCGTTTCTTTCGACAGTTATAGAATTATTTTGAGGTACCTAGCTTTTACTTGTTCAAGATTTCTAAGGTATCCAATTATAAGGATGGATACCTAAGATTGGCAGAACCGATTCCTTTTATCAACCTAATATACTGTATTGGAATATTTTGAAAATCGAAATTTGAATTCCAATACAAATTATTGGATGACATTACGTGGTGAGAATCGGGAACACTCCATGTATTCGAAAACAGGATCTCGGATTCTGTAAACGAGATCATTATTTGCATTCGGAATGCAAGTTCTGCGGGGCACGTCACATGCTGCGAATCGAGAACAATTGTTTGTATTCGAAATCAAGATCTCGGATTCTGTAAACGAGATCGTTATTTGCATTCGGAATGCAAGTTTTCGGGTGACGTCACATGTGACTAACCCAGAACACTTCAGAATCAAGTTCTCGGATACAAAAGACAAGAACATTTGCGTGCATTCGAAGAAAGTGTTCATGGTCGCTGGAGCGGATGTCTCTAACTTTCCGCTGCGGTGAGGATTGCGGGTTTCGACTCCTGCTTTGGACATGGTGTTTATGTGTACTGTGTATATGTGTGTACATTGGAGAAAACAACATAAAGGTAAAACGATAAAAAATACAATTAAATATTATTTATTTTCCTTTTCTTTTTCTCTTTTAAAGGGTTGAGAGCATTTGCTTGTATTCGAAAACAAGTTCTCGGATTTCCAAACGAGAACTTTTGCGTGTATTCTATTGAAGAACTCGCCGTCCATGGAGCGGATATCTTTGGCATTCCGCTGCTTAGACGATCGTGCGTCTGAACCCAGCCTTGGTCATGGTGTTTGTGTATACTGTGTATATGCCTAAAAATACAGAAAAGGTACATAAAAGTAAAAACTACAAAAACAAGGTAAATGGTGTAATTATTGTTATATACACAGATCGAGAACATTTACTTGTATTCGAATAATATTCTTGGATATAAAGGTGAGAATGTTTGCGTGTATTGGATGCAAGTGCTTCGGATCGCTGGAGCGGATGTTCCTAGATTTCCGCTGCGTAGAGAATCGTGGTTTCGAGCCCCACCTTGGGTATGGTGTTTATGTGTACTATGTTTGTGTAAAAATAGACAAAAGGAACATACAGATAAAAGCGAGTTTCGTGTGAACAACTATTTCGTTTGAAATCCCGTTACAAAGGTCGTAGAAACATATCTCTGAAAATGTGTTTTCCTGCATTTTAGTAAAAGTTTACGTTCAACGTCCTTCCAAGTCCAATCTAACAAACACATATGAGGACTCACCCGCCTCGGTAGCGTAGATGGTAGCGTGTCTTCCTCACGTTCCAGAGGTCCCGAGTTGGAATCTCGGTCAGATTGAGTTAGATGGTTAAGGTTTTATCATGGTTTCCTTTATCCAAAAAGACGAATGTCACGTAACTGTAAGCTCTAGAGACCCTGGGCTCATTTGAGCATCACTTCCACAATTCCATTCATCGTCGGTTATATCTTTCCGTTGGAGGACGTAAAGTTAAAAAGAAAAGGAAAATACATGGGGACTCCTGCTTCCAGAGCAATGCTGTTAAAATGTGTTGGAGCACAAACATAAGCCACGTGTTCTATAGGGGCACATCCTCATGTAGTAACTGTGGAAGTGTGAGTTGGGTAACTTCCTGTAGAGAGCACTTCTAAGACGTGGTAGGGTAAGATACGTAACGTCCATATTTACATTCAATTGCAGCACAGACATAATTCCAAAATTGTTGCTAATGTACAGCCTGAACTACGGCATGAGGATTAACAGCTGTCACACTGTGCATCGTGGAATGTATTAATTAGACATTTTAGAAACGTTTGTCTTCTTTGAAAGCTAAACTGAGGAAGCAAACTATGTTTTGGGAGTTAGCGTTAGACACCAACGGTAAAAGATCTTCCCTTTTAGAATAATAAGCAGGTTTGAAGCGTCTATTGTTAGCGTTATATGTTGACGGGTTTTCAACGTAAGCCTTCACTAAGACCAAGAAAAGAAAATTATGGAACAAATACTTCTGTGGAGTTTCCTTTCCTTTTGGTGTGAGGTCTTCATTCCTAGAGCTTGTAAACATATGTTTGTTGGGTTGGTGGTGAATAGCCGTGCTGGACATATGGCGCGGATGCTGGCTTTAAAATTACTATTTCACTTCGGCGCCTGACGCTGTCCTCCTGGAGCGCGTCCTGTAGCGCGAAGTGTGTTCAAACAGAAATTCTGCAGGAATTTAGCTCCTTATTGTTATCTATTGTCTGCGGCACATACCTTTCTCTGTTTCCTTCACTCCGTTACTTCCTCCGAAGTACCTAACAGCTTCCCACGTAAATGCAAAGACACATTAATAAAATCGTATGCCTGCAGGGCAATTGTGCGAGAGGAAGGGAATTCCAAAACGTAGTGACGTCATAATTAAATACAGGTAGTGGCACAATTAAGCAGAACAACACTGAAACAAAAAGTATATCCACAATACTCGGTTGCGAAGAGTGCGCATATATGAGCAGTTTCTTTAGAGCAGTTCCCTTCTAACACACTGTAGTTTGTTGGTTTGATACTGTGTCAGGACATACGGCAGCCACTGTTTACTTTTAGCTGAAAATAAAGTGAGTGAGTGTGTGGTGTTTTAGGGCCCGTCGACAACAAGGTTATTTGGGCCCGAAGTCAACATTAAAACCTAAAAGCTACACTATTAAGCTAAAAAGGTAAAATAAAATAAAAACACTCAACTATTAAAAGTACTTAAAAACTCATCCCAGTCCTAATAATTTAAAAGCTCTAAAGTTAATAAATATAAAATACAAGTCAGACTTGTTTATTAAAACCGATTTTAAAAACAAACCGCAGTGCATCATCCACGGCCACTGGGTCGTCACCTAAAACACCGTGCAAGTTAGTCCCCAAGCCCAAAGACTGGCGAACGCGGGCGTACTGCGGAAATCAAGCAATACATGCCGCACAGTGAGGAGCTGAAAATAAATATTTAAAAGTAAACATATCTGTACATCATAAGTATAGTTGGTTATAAAAGTCTGAGAATAATAATAAAACATCTTAACCAATTCAACATAATAAAATAACACAGGCAGATCCATCTCTCAACACCAAGATGGTAACTGTAAGTTTTGTAACAACACCTCTCACCTGGATAGCAACTTTATTGGAAGTTGTGTCCAATTATAATGTTCAAAATGTTTAGAGACTCCTTTTCCTTTATCACAAATTTTATAGATGGCACTCGACTTTAAAAATCGGCCTTGAGTTTGCGTGGGGCTATTTTGCGTTGTTCTAAATATTTAATATTTGAGGAAGCGACCCTTTGGAAAGCTAATTTATGTACTGTTGTGTTTGAATTTTAATTCTCACTCACTCTAACCTAATTCCCACATATAGAGTTATTTTTATATTATTTAATGGAATGGCAAATAATTTTAATGGCAGCATATAACTACGTACATTTTAAAAGTTATCTCTCACTTATACTGTTGTACACGTCTTGTACCTACAACCAAATATATACTCACACAATTTCTTCAAAACGGTTACTTGGACCTTGGAGCAGATAGAAAAATATGTTGTGTATTTGGAGTTGGTTGCGAAAGTAGTATGGGTACATTGACTTTCTATTATAAACAGATATTATGTAAGATCAGTTGTTATAGTTCACTGATTGTCCGCCAGAAGTGTATGGTTCACAGCTAGGATGTGCTCCTTTACGGAGTGCGCCTTGCTCCCGAGAGATGGCACCGCCTGTGATATGGTTCTTTGTGAAGCTGTTGTGTTAATATTTAAAGACTCTGTTAAGGCATTGTAGTTAAGATTTTCAGAAGTTACTTATTATTATTAGCTTTTCTTTACCTGATAATTACTAGCAGCTTAAGTGAAAACTAGGACAACTGGGAACGAGCAAATAATTGTTTGGCGGAAATAAAACCTCCTGCAGCATGTATACCTCCTGTGATTTGAGAACTCTGTGCGTTGGACGTTTGACGATTTCAGAACACTTAATTTTGATATGTTGGAACTTGTAATAAATTTTAATGATGAGTACAGTTAGTACAAAAGTGAATCGAGAAGATATTGACACACTGCTTCACTCACACTGTTTATTCACAGGACTTGTTTCAAGAGCTCTTGCTCCTATCATCAGCTGATACTCGACTAGTGCAGGTTTTAGTGGTTTCCTCTTTCTCCGTTTTGTCACTAGATGGTTTGATGTACTTGTCAAAGAAGTCCGGTGGTGGAGTTTCAAAATTCATGACCCTATGACGATTTTTGTTGATGAAGAGTTTTTCCCATATGGAAAGGTCTAGGGGGTGATTAACATATTTTATTAGAGATGTTTCCAAGTTGATGTCATGTCTAGTATTCAAAAAATGAAAAGCCACTGCTGATTTTTCTGTTTCACCATTTTTAATGTTTCTTAGATGTTTTTTAGTTCTGATGTTAATATTTCTTTTTGTTTTTCCTATATAAATTTTAGGGCAAGTTTCACATTTGATCTCATAGATTCCTGGTTTTTCTTTGGTAGTGATTGAATTTTTGGGAGGGCCTTAAATTTGGGTTGAAACCGTTGGATATAGCTACTTTTTTATGTGTAGGAATTCTTCTTGTTAATCTTCTCTGTTTAGCGGAAAGTTGATCATCCGAAAGATTAAACTAATGAAAATGGCATGTTGGTGTTGTTTTGGGTTGAAAATATTGTTCTTGATGTCATTATCTGTGTGTGTCGGTTTCCTGTAAATACCAAAGGTGAGTTTGTTGTTCATTTTTCTATCTTGATGTCCAAAAAGGGGAGCACACCATCCTCTTCTGCTTCCAATGTAAATTTTATAGCTGTATTTTGTGTATTCAAAAGTTTAAGACCATCTTGTATGAGGTTTTTAGGTACTATTGCAAAAATGTCGTCAACATAGCGATACTACACTTTGAAATAATTTGGAAAAGTTTTTGTGATATGTGTTTCAAAAGCACTCATAAATAAATCTGAGAAGAAGGGAGACAATGCTTTGCCCAGAAGCTAGGCCTGTTTTTGTTTATAGATCTGTCCATTAAAGCTGAAAAAACTTTGATTGATACAAATTACTGTAAGTTGTGAAAGTTCTTCTATTTCTTCAAATGTTATTTGTATTGATTCCAGCCATTTTTGAGAAGTGAAATAAGCTCATTGGTAGTTATACTTGGATATAAAGAAATGACGTCAAAGGAAACTAAAGCATCTGTAGAGTTGATCTTTGTGTCCTTCAGGAGATTTAACAATTCAAACGAGTTTTTGATACTTTAATTTTCAAATTTTGTGAAGGATCTGAAGATATGAATCAGCCATTTTGATAGTTGGTAAGTGGGTTCATCAATGTTACTAATTATTTGTGTGAGGGTAATTTCAGGTTTATGTATTTTGGGTAAACCATATATGTATGGTGTTTTTGGATTGTCTATTTTATTGTTCAATTTTTCTATTTTAGTCATGATTTTACTGTTTTTAATTGCTAATTCCACAGATCTGCATGCTTTCTTTAATGGATTGTTTTCTAATTTAACAAATTCTTTTCCGTTTAAAAGGTTGCCCATTTTTTTGCGATAGTCTTCTTCGTCCAGTATTACTATTTTGTTACCCTTGTCTGCTTTTGTCTAGATTACCGGTTTTTCATCTAAATTTTTGATTAATTTTTTATATGAATAACTTTTTGAATTTGCATTTTGAATATGATCTAGAGTTTCTATGCACTGTGTTCTGATCGTAGATTTTTTACTATCGGGAAAATTATATATCGCTATTTCAATGTCCGCGATATAGTTTTCAATGTTTTTTTGTGTAATCTACACATGTTTTTAGGCCCTTGTTTAGAAAATCAATTTCTTTCTCCGTGAAGTTGCATGTGGATAGATTCGTTACGTTGTTAGGTTTTTGACATGAGAGTAATAAATCTTGCTTTTTATGTGGATTTGGTTCTTGCTTCTTTTGAAGATTTATGAATTTTTGTTTCAAAATGGCTGTTTTCTTACGCATTTTCAAATTAAGAATTGACAGCATATTATTTTCTAAGTTAGACCACATGGCCGGGTTCATACATTTCGAAATTTTTAGGTGTAGTTCGTATATTTTTAATTCTGTGGAATGTAACGAATTGTAGTGGTGGTTTATTTCCATTTTAATTACACGTTTTTCTGCTGCTTTTTGTTGTTTGGTATTATTATTTTGTTTAACAATTTTTCTGACGAATATGGGTGTTATATTAAATTTCAAACATTTCTTTAGAAAACGTATGTCCGCAAAAGTATTTCTTTTCTTTTGATTCAGCTTTAGAAAAAGTTTGATGTCTTTTTTCCTACCTTCAGATCCAGTATTGAAAGAGGAAAGCAAGCTCACTATTCGTTGGTCCTCCATCTTGGTTGACGGTATAAAAAAATACACTATCGAGATTTGAATGCTTCTCAGACTTGTAGGCCTAATCACTCAAAGTATAAATTTGGAAGAAGCGTAGGGACAGTGAAGCACAATATAGTACAAAAGTGAATCGAGAAGATATTGAAACATTGCTTTACTCACACTGTTTATTCACAGGACATGTTTCAAGAGCTCTTGCTCCTATCATCAGGAACGATCATCATGTCCTGTGAATAAAGAGTGTGAGTGAAGCAATGTGAGGCAACAGGCCTAGTTATGGGCAACCCATTGTCTCCCTTCGTGGCAGATTCATTTATGAGTGCTTTTGAAACACATATCACAAAACTTTTCCAAATTATTTCAAAGTGCGGTATCGCTATGTTCACGACATTTTTGCTATAGTACCTAAAAAACTCATACAAGATGGTCTTAAACTTTTGAATATACAAAATCCAGCTATAAAATTTACATTGGAAACAGAAGAGGATGGTGTGCTCCCCTTTTTGGACATCAAGATAGAAAAATGAACAACAAACTCACCTTTGGTATTTAGAGGAAACCGACATACACAGATAAGTACATCAAGAACAACAGTTTCAACCCAAAACAACACCAACATGCCATTTTCAACAGTTTAATCTTTCGGATGATCAACTTTCCACTAAACAGAGAAGATTGTCAAAAAGAATACTTACACATAAAAAAGTAGCTATATCCAACGGTCTCAGACCAAATTTAATAGACAAAACAGTTAACAGACTCAACAAAGCTAAGAAAATAAAAGAAACCACCACCCTAGAACCTACAGGAGAAAAAGAGAAAAATATTTTTAAAAAATTCACCTTCCACCCATCAGCCTATAACAAACTCCAAAAAGTCTTCTCAAAACACAACATAACTCTTGCACCTCAAAATAGGTTTAATATCAGAAATTTGTTAAAAGGCCCTCCCAAAAATTCAATCACTACCAAAGAAAAACCAGGAATCTATGAGATCAAATGTGAAACTTGCCCTAAAATATATATAGGAAAAACAAAAAGAAATATTAACATCAGAACTAAAGAACATCTAAGAAACATTAAAAATGGTGAAACAGAAAAATCAGCAGTGGCTTTTCATGTTTTGAATACTAGACATGACATCAACTTGGAAACATCTCTAATAAAATATGTTAATCGCCCCATAGACCTTTCCGTATGGGAAAAAATCATCAACAAAGATCGTCATAGGGTCATGAATTTTGAAACTCCACCACCGGACATCTTTGACAAGTACATCACGCCATCTAGTGACAAAACGGGGAAATAGGAAACCACTACAACTTGCACTAGTCGAGTATCAGCTGATGATAGGAGCAAGAGCTCTTGAAACATGTCCTGTGAATAAACAGTGTGAGTGAAGCAATGTGTCAATATCTTCTCGATTCACTTTTGTACTAATTTGTGCTTCACTGTCCCTACGCTTCTTCCAAGTTTATACTTTGTATGAGTACAGTTGTTAATTATTTTCTTCTCTCACAAAACGCTGAACTCACACTGCTTTCAGTCCCCATGTATATATTGACAATGTGTATTTATTGCAATTTGAAGGGTAACATGGCTTATCCGTCGCTCAGGAGAGACAGTCTTTGCTCTTGAACGGGCTATCGAGCAAATACCAAATTCTCGGCTAAGTTGTAATGAACGGGAACTCAATGCTATAGCAGAGATTTGAACCCTGGATTTCCCAGTCTCCTACCGCTCTAGCAATCCAAACCACAGAATACACATAGGTTTAGAATAGCTACAAAACAAGAATGAACATAGGTTTAGCCAATAGTCTCCTCTAAAACCTAAACTGAGGAGGCAAATAATGAACTGGGTGTTAGGACTGAAACGTATGGCTGATGCTCTCGCCTTTTAGCATAATGAGAACGACTTATTCCAGCGCCATTTGTGAGCTTTATATTTTGACGGATTTTGAACTTAAGCCTTCACTAAAGCCAAAAATACAAAAGTTATGGAACAAATTTTTCTGTGAAACTTTTTCCTTCTTTTGATGTAAAAGATTCATTCCCAAAGCTTGTAAACATACGTATTAAGGTTTAGTGGCCAATAGCTTTGCCAGATATATGGCGCGGAAACTTGCTATGAGAAATTAATATTTCAGTTCGGCGCCAGACGCCATCGCCTTGGGGATGTCGCGAAGTATATTAAAATTAAATTGGTAGAGAAATTCCGCTTCTTTTTGTGATCTATTTTCAATTGCCATTACCGTTCTCTGCTTCTTTTCACGTAATTGCTTCCTACGAAATATCTAGGAAGTAAAGGCACAAATGCAAGGATACACTGTTAAAATCATATAAAGCAAGGTCTTTACACGAGATGAAGAGAATTTTTTAACTAGGTTACATAATAATTAAATACAAGTAGCAACAGAATTAATCAGATCAACGCTGAATAAAAAAATATATATCCATAGTACTCGTTCGCGAAAAGTGCACTAATATGGGCACTTTATGTGGGGCAGTTCCGTTCTAACAGACTGTAACTTTTTGGTTTGACATTGTGTCAGTAAACGCCGCAGCTGCTTTTTACCATCAGCTGAAAAGAACTATTCTAATGTAACCATGTGTTAACATTATAAGTAGTGATAGTCATAAATTCTGTAAATAATAATAAAACATCGTAACAGTTCAACGAAATAAAATGTAATGGCAGAGCCATCTCTAGTCACTAAGACGGTAGGGGTAATAAGATTGATTCTTCTGTTGTTCTGTAACAACAGTTCGCACATAGAGGAGAATAGTATTGGCAGTTGTATCCAGTTATGACGATCAACAGTTTTAGAATATTCTTTTCCTCTGTCATAAATGCGACAAATGGCATTCGATTTTAAAATCCCGCCCTTGAATTTGCGTGAACGTTTCTGAGTATTTCGTAGTATTTTATATTTTGGGTTCTTCTGAAAACTAATTTATTTACTGTTTGTGTTCTAAGTTTCATTTCCCATTCATTCTAACTGCAATGCCCATTAGTGGTGTGGTTCCTCATTTATTAATTTGAATGGCATATAATTTAAATGAAAGCATACAACTACCCACACTTCATACGCTATTAATCACTTACTCTGCTGTACACATTTTGTATCCGCAACCAAATATATACTGATACAATTTCTTCTAAATTGTTATTGGAATTTGGACCAGATAGAAATACATGTTGTTTAGGAGTAGGTTGCGAGAATAGTGTGGGTACATTGACTTTATAATAAACAGATATTATTTAAGAATACTTGTTATAGTTCACTGATTGTTCGTCAGAAGTGAAATTTTTCACAACCAAGAAGCAATCCTTTACGGAGTGCGCCTTGGTACCGAGAGATGGCTCTGCCAGTGGTATATTTTGCTGTGAAGGTGTAGTATTAATATGTAAAGAATCTTATAAGAAAAGGTAGTTAGGATTTTAAGCAGTTGCTGATTATTATATGCCTTTCTTTACCTGGAAATCACTAGTAGCTTAAGTGAAAACTGGAACAATACGGAACAAGCAAATAATAATTCTGCAGTATGTATACCCCCTGAGATTTGAGAACTCTGTGCATTGGACATTTGACGATCCCATTGTTTTTTATTTTGTTTTGTTGGAACTAGTAATCAATTATAATTAAATGTACACTTGTTAATTGTTCTCTATTCTTACAAAAGACTGCACTCACACTGCTTTCAGTCCCCATGTATAAATTGTCAATGTGTATTTCTGGTAATTTGAAAGAGAACATGGCTTATCCGTCACTCAGGTGAGGGAGTACTTGCTCTTGAACGGGTTATCGAGCAAATATCGAATTCTCGGCTAGTAGGTAATGAACAGATAGAACAATGCAATGCTATAGCAGGGATCTGAACCCCGGATTTTCCGGTCTGCTTCCGCTCTGGCTATCCAAACCTCAGAATACACATAGGTTTAGAACAGCTACAAAATAAGAATGAACATTGCCTTAGCCAATAGTGTTCGTGCTTTGATTGCGTTGCCAGCTCGAGAGAGATGGAAGATATATCTGTCTTTGATTGTATCGCACTAATAAGTGGTGTGAGATGGACATACGGATGCTGAGAGCGAAGTGTGTTCGATATGTCGGCATGAGTGTGAAAACATATACAATGACTCGCGTGGAAGCATAAAGTGAACCTTAAAGCTTTGAAGCTAATAGTGAGGTTGCAACTACCTTTGAATGCACAATGACGGATGCACACATCTGGTTATCAGGAATGCTCAAAGGCGGTCTCTAGAAATCCTAGAGAATGTAAAACTTCCTGGTTATATCTGAGCACCTAAGCTAACGTGTACATGCCAGGAAGACTAATTGCCCCCTCTTTCTTTTTAGCAGTAATACCTTCGTGCGATAAAGCAGGTTCATAAAGCAATTGGGAAATTCCAGTTAAACGTATGGCACTGGTGTGAGTGGACTACACAACTTAGTTCAAACTTGGGAGCTGACTTTTCGTTCGGAGCAGAAACAACTGCACTCACTCTTCTGCTGTGCATTTAATTGGAACGCCCTCTTTCGTTCTACAGCTCTTTTAACCACCTCGTAACCACGGCCGTTAGAGTGTACATGTGTCTCTAGCGTTGCGCCGCTTGGAGGGCGCGGGTTCGATATCCGCCTTGGGCATGGGTGTTTATGTGTATAGTGTATAACTGTGAAACTATAGAAAAGAGATAGTGAAATAAGCGGAAACAATAAAAAAGGTGAAATAAAGGAAATGCAAAAAAAAAAATCTCTATATACAATCAAATGCATGAATGAATGTATGCTTGCGTGAAGGAGAAGGTTGTAGGGCCAAATGGTACATTGAATTAAACAAGATTTCAACATACCTTTACATTATGCAAGTAAATGTAATTTTGTTGTTAATTCTGTTTATCATATGAGCTAAAGAATAACATAGATCATGAGAGTAAGAAAGAAAATATCCAGTTGCGAATGTTATGTACATTTAAGATGGGAAAACCTATTTTAAGCACCATGTTACAATAGTTCAAGGTGAAATTGTAGGTAACCTGCTTTTCTTCAATAGCGTTTCCCTCGAAAAATTTCATAAAATAAACGGGTTTAACTAGCAAGATGTAACTTATAGGTTCAAACATGGTAACATTAAATATGACTTGGAGAAATATCAATTTATAATATTGAAGCAGAATGTAAGGCCCTCAAGCGAGAGGTGTTACAATAACGTTTATGGGTGAGCCAATAAGTTGGCGAACAAAGAGTTCTAAGCTTAGGGGCCAGTTTGAAACAATAATGTTTATGGGAGTACACAAGTTCCACGTTGGGACGCCAATTTGATGCAAATAATTTAATGGCGTGCAAATAAGTTGGCGAACAAAGAGTTCTACTTTGAGACGCCAATTTGATACAGTAATGTTTATGGGTGGCACACAAGTCCACGTTGGGACGCCAATTCAAGCAACAATATATGTGGTGAACAATGTTCCACTTGACAATACAGTTTGAAGCACTATTGTTTATCTCAGGGTAAAACAATGAGGTTTCTCACAGGGTATGCGTGGATGTGTGTGAGAAGGATATTTAAATAACACTGGAATGCCCCGTTTCCAACTTATTTATTTACTGCTTTTTTTTTTTTTTTTTTTTTTTTTTTTTTTTTTTTTTTTTTTAGAACATCGAAATTGAAGTTGCCGACCAAGGGTTACTAATATCCCTGTTTAGAGTTACTGACGGCAGAATGTTTATTACTCGATAAACTTTATTCGTTCCTCACCTATATATGAACCGACAAATATCCAAGACAGAACAAGAGGACAGCCCTAATCGCCCTCACGCCTAGGACTGTTCTAATCGGCTCCACGCCGAAGACTGTCTGAATGACCACAGATGCGCGTGGTCAAAGATCCCTTTGTGGCTGTTTTGTTGCCATTGTAAATGATCCAAAGAATACCCTATTCATACAAGTCAAGTGAGTCCCTTTAGAAATCTTCTAAGGACACTGTTTCTTACATTGCTTTTGTTATAATAGCTTTCCCCCACATTGCTATTCGTCCGATTTGGCCTTGCACATTTCGTAATAAAGAACCAACATTCCTTTGACATCCATCATGATTCTTTACTTATGGTAAGCCTTAATTTCGGTATCAGAGGGAGCCGTATCTCAGCTTCACTTTTGTTAATCGTAAGGTCATAGGTGAACTACTGAATCAAATACAGCACTCACACCTAATTTTTAAACATTGACTATCACTCCGATCTATAATTTAGATTTTTTATCGACAACGAAATGTAAAATTGCTGTAAACGCTCAACTAAAGCTTTGAACAAAAACAAAATAAGTTTTTGTATTGAAAATAATTTTAAAGAATTCCGAAGTTCTGTTATGTATTCTTGCGAGAGAGAAGAAGATAGGTGTACAGTTGTTTTAATTTGTACCCGAAAATCAATATCATGTATTTATTTTGTAATGTTATCAGGGTTTAGAACAGTAATATTGTAGAAACGTTGTTGAAACTTTTATGTAAACCACACTGAGAAACAACTGAAGTAAATTTTTTATTGAATAGGTAGAAACGAAGGAAAAAGAATTATATTAATGCATCAGACGACCATAATAGTAGTTTAAAATCATAAAAAGTGTTATTTGAATGCTAAATTGTTTAAATTATATTCAAACAAAGGATAATGTGTAGTACCCAATGTGGTAAGGAAATATTAGTCACTAAAAGTGGCGTGAATCAAATAGAAAATTTTATTGAATTGACGTAGCAATGGCAAGAGTTGGCGTCATTCTGTGTATGGACGTCGTCGAGTTAAGAAAGAAACCCTTTAGCAGGGTGCGGTAGCTCGACTTAAAGTTAATATTGGGAAGGAAACAGACGCTTAAACATTATTCATTCAAATATATCACAGCGTGCTTTGTTTATTTTCAAACTAAATTAAAACTAAATGCGTGTAGCAAGGATATAATAGCTTCCTCTAATTATGCTAAAACATATCCGTCTGATAATCCTACGACACAGTGCCATGAGAAACATCATCCTCGTGCGTCGGCTGTTGCAGCAATGTGTAGCATAATAAGAAATATTTCCTAAAGTGACTCAACAGCAGGAGGCAGAATTACGTCATCACATCGAATATTAATGGCTTCCAAAATTGAGTGTTTGAGATAGTCCTCGTGGATGTCATCTCATCTATGCATTCGAAATCCCGTTCCAAAAGTCGTAGAAATATATCCCTCAAAATTTTTTTCTAGCATATTACACAAAACTTTAGGTTCAACATCCCTCCTAATTAAATCTAACAACTCCATGCGAGAGCTCTTGCACCTATAAAAATACTGCTTTAATTTGCTGGGCGCCATCAATCATGAACCACCTGTTTTTGTTAGTTAGAGAGGCTTACCTAATGTGGAAAATGTGGAAGTGTGAGCTGGATACACTCCCTGTAGGTAGTTACGTCATTTGTAAGACGTGCAAATAATTGATTGGCGGAGATGATTCCACCTGCAGCATCTATATACCTCCTGAGATTTGAGAGCTGTGTGCATTGGCCAGGTGCCGTTCTCTTTAGGCGGTTCCTGTAGCAAGAAATTGTACTAAAGCACATGTCCTTAAGGTACTTCGCCCACTATTGTGATCTATTATCTCTTTTTCATACACTTTTGTGTTTCCTTTACTTTATTTCTGCATCCGAAATACCTAGGTTCTTCACACAACAAATCTAAACACATGTATTAAAATCGAACGACTGCAAGGCTTTTATACGAGGGGAAGAGAACGTCCAAACATGCGGACATCTCAATTAAATACAAATAGCAAAAATGACAAGCAGATCAACACAACACTGAATGAAAGTAATATATCTACAACATTTGGTTGCGAAAGACGCCAAATATGAGCAGCTTCTCTAGATAGGTTCCACTCTTGACCACAATGAGCTGTTGGCTTGACGGTGTGTCAGTACACACTACAGCTGCCGCTTATTTTCTGACAAGAATCAATTAAATGTAAGAAACAACTGTATATCATAAATAGAGTTGCTCACAAAGGTCTATATATAATAACCAAAAATCCTAAGAATTTTTAACGCAATAAAATGCCATAGGCAGTGTAATCTCTCGAGAGCAAGATGGGGTGGATAAAATGTTTGTTTCCTTTATGACTTCTGTATCAACATATCTCCCGTGGGGAAAATTGTATAATTAGTTGTATCCAATTATAACGTCTCACATGTTTAGGAGCACCATTTTCTTTCCCTTAAATGTCATAAAGGGAATAAGATTATGAAAAATCTGCCTTGCATTTGCGTGAGGCGTTTATCAGTATTTCGGAATGCCTGTTGTGATTTTTGTTTTATTTATTGGAATGCCATACAATTTAAATGACGGCACATAAGTGCCCTCCTTTTAAACGTTATCTACCACTTGTTCTGCTGTATAGACCTTGCATCCACAACGAAGTGTGTACTGAAGCAATTTTTAGCAAATGTTTATTTTACACTTGGATGAGAATGCAAAATAAGAATTTGTTAAAGAGTGGGTTGCGAATGTGTTATGAGTGCATTGACTTTCTATTATAAACAGATATTATATAAGACTGGAATATTCAAAATTATTCAAACCTTCTTCCTAGTTTATTAACTAACCCACTGATAGTTTTACTTACTCTGATTTTCCGCCAGAAAGGTAAAGAAAGGCATATAATAATCAGCAACTGCTTAAAATCCTAACTACCTTTTCTTATAAGATTCTTTACATATTAATACTACACCTTCACAGCAAAATATACCACTGGCAGAGCCATCTCTCGGTACCAAGGCGCACTCCGTAAAGGATTGCTTCTTGGTTGTGAAAAATTTCACTTCTGACGAACAATCAGTGAACTATAACAAGTATTCTTAAATAATATCTGTTTATTATAAAGTCAATGTACCCACACTATTCTCGCAACCTACTCCTAAACAACATGTATTTCTATCTGGTCCAAATTCCAATAACAATTTAGAAGAAATTGTATCAGTATATATTTGGTTGCGGATACAAAATGTGTACAGCAGAGTAAGTGATTAATAGCGTATGAAGTGTGGGTAGTTGTATGCTTTCATTTAAATTATATGCCATTCAAATTAATAAATGAGGAACCACACCACTAATGGGCATTGCAGTTAGAATGAATGGGAAATGAAACTTAGAACACAAACAGTAAATAAATTAGTTTTCAGAAGAACCCAAAATATAAAATACTACGAAATACTCAGAAACGTTCACGCAAATTCAAGGGCGGGATTTTAAAATCGAATGCCATTTGTCGCATTTATGACAGAGGAAAAGAATATTCTAAAACTGTTGATCGTCATAACTGGATACAACTGCCAATACTATTCTCCTCTATGTGCGAACTGTTGTTACAGAACAACAGAAGAATCAATCTTATTACCCCTACCGTCTTAGTGACTAGAGATGGCTCTGCCATTACATTTTATTTCGTTGAACTGTTACGATGTTTTATTATTATTTACAGAATTTATGACTATCACTACTTATAATGTTAACACATGGTTACATTAGAATAGTTCTTTTCAGCTGATGGTAAAAAGCAGCTGCGGCGTTTACTGACACAATGTCAAACCAAAAAGTTACAGTCTGTTAGAACGGAACTGCCCCACATAAAGTGCCCATATTAGTGCACTTTTCGCGAACGAGTACTATGGATATATATTTTTTTATTCAGCGTTGATCTGATTAATTCTGTTGCTACTTGTATTTAATTATTATGTAACCTAGTTAAAAAATTCTCTTCATCTCGTGTAAAGACCTTGCTTTATATGATTTTAACAGTGTATCCTTGCATTTGTGCCTTTACTTCCTAGATATTTCGTAGGAAGCAATTACGTGAAAAGAAGCAGAGAACGGTAATGGCAATTGAAAATAGATCACAAAAAGAAGCGGAATTTCTCTACCAATTTAATTTTAATATACTTCGCGACATCCCCAAGGCGATGGCGTCTGGCGCCGAACTGAAATATTAATTTCTCATAGCAAGTTTCCGCGCCATATATCTGGCAAAGCTATTGGCCACTAAACCTTAATACGTATGTTTACAAGCTTTGGGAATGAATCTTTTACATCAAAAGAAGGAAAAAGTTTCACAGAAAAATTTGTTCCATAACTTTTGTATTTTTGGCTTTAATGAAGGCTTAAGTTCAAAATCCGTCAAAATATAAAGCTCACAAATGGCGCTGGAATAAGTCGTTCTCATTATGCTAAAAGGCGAGAGCATCAGCCATACGTTTCAGTCCTAACACCCAGTTCATTATTTGCCTCCTCAGTTTAGGTTTTAGAGGAGACTATTGGCTAAACCTATGTTCATTCTTGTTTTGTAGCTATTCTAAACCTATGTGTATTCTGTGGTTTGGATTGCTAGAGCGGTAGGAGACTGGGAAATCCAGGGTTCAAATCTCTGCTATAGCATTGAATTCCTGTTCATTACAACTTAGCCGAGAATTTGGTATTTGCTCGATAGCCCGTTCAAGAGCAAAGACTGTCTCTCCTGAGCGACGGATAAGCCATGTTACCCTTCAAATTGCAATAAATACACATTGTCAATATATACATGGCGACTGAAAGCAGTGTGAGTTCAGCGTTTTGTGAGAGAAGAAAATAATTAACAACTGTACTCATACAAAGTATAAACTTGGAAGAAGCGT
The DNA here is from genome assembly GCA_030765055.1 of Mantis religiosa. NCBI lineage: Eukaryota > Metazoa > Arthropoda > Insecta > Mantodea > Mantidae > Mantis > Mantis religiosa. The sequence goes on along the minus strand of CM060950.1, from coordinate 46,378,373 downwards.
AGGGACAGTGAAGCACAAATTAGTACAAAAGTGAATCGAGAAGATATTGACACATTGCTTCACTCACACTGTTTATTCACAGGACATGTTTCAAGAGCTCTTGCTCCTATCATCAGCTGATACTCGACTAGTGCAAGTTGTAGTGGTTTCCTATTTCCCCGTTTTGTCACTAGATGGCGTGATGTACTTGTCAAAGATGTCCGGTGGTGGAGTTTCAAAATTCATGACCCTATGACGATCTTTGTTGATGATTTTTTCCCATACGGAAAGGTCTATGGGGCGATTAACATATTTTATTAGAGATGTTTCCAAGTTGATGTCATGTCTAGTATTCAAAACATGAAAAGCCACTGCTGATTTTTCTGTTTCACCATTTTTAATGTTTCTTAGATGTTCTTTAGTTCTGATGTTAATATTTCTTTTTGTTTTTCCTATATATATTTTAGGGCAAGTTTCACATTTGATCTCATAGATTCCTGGTTTTTCTTTGGTAGTGATTGAATTTTTGGGAGGGCCTTTTAACAAATTTCTGATATTAAACCTATTTTGAGGTGCAAGAGTTATGTTGTGTTTTGAGAAGACTTTTTGGAGTTTGTTATAGGCTGATGGGTGGAAGGTGAATTTTTTAAAAATATTTTTCTCTTTTTCTCCTGTAGGTTCTAGGGTGGTGGTTTCTTTTATTTTCTTAGCTTTGTTGAGTCTGTTAACTGTTTTGTCTATTAAATTTGGTCTGAGACCGTTGGATATAGCTACTTTTTTATGTGTAAGTATTCTTTTTGACAATCTTCTCTGTTTAGTGGAAAGTTGATCATCCGAAAGATTAAACTGTTGAAAATGGCATGTTGGTGTTGTTTTGGGTTGAAACTGTTGTTCTTGATGTACTTATCTGTGTATGTCGGTTTCCTCTAAATACCAAAGGTGAGTTTGTTGTTCATTTTTCTATCTTGATGTCCAAAAAGGGGAGCACACCATCCTCTTCTGTTTCCAATGTAAATTTTATAGCTGGATTTTGTATATTCAAAAGTTTAAGACCATCTTGTATGAGTTTTTTAGGTACTATAGCAAAAATGTCGTGAACATAGCGATACCACACTTTGAAATAATTTGGAAAAGTTTTGTGATATGTGTTTCAAAAGCACTCATAAATGAATCTGCCACGAAGGGAGACAATGGGTTGCCCATAACTAGGCCTGTTGCCTCACATTGCTTCACTCACACTCTTTATTCACAGGACATGATGATCGTTCCTGATGATAGGAGCAAGAGCTCTTGAAACATGTCCTGTGAATAAACAGTGTGAGTAAAGCAATGTTTCAATATCTTCTCGATTCACTTTTGTACTATATTGTGCTTCACTGTCCCTACGCTTCTTCCAAATTTATACTTTGAGTGATTAGGCCTACAAGTCTGAGAAGCATTCAAATCTCGATAGTGTATTTTTTTATACCGTCAACCAAGATGGAGGACCAACGAATAGTGAGCTTGCTTTCCTCTTTCAATACTGGATCTGAAGGTAGGAAAAAAGACATCAAACTTTTTCTAAAGCTGAATCAAAAGAAAAGAAATACTTTTGCGGACATACGTTTTCTAAAGAAATGTTTGAAATTTAATATAACACCCATATTCGTCAGAAAAATTGTTAAACAAAATAATAATACCAAACAACAAAAAGCAGCAGAAAAACGTGTAATTAAAATGGAAATAAACCACCACTACAATTCGTTACATTCCACAGAATTAAAAATATACGAACTACACCTAAAAATTTCGAAATGTATGAACCCGGCCATGTGGTCTAACTTAGAAAATAATATGCTGTCAATTCTTAATTTGAAAATGCGTAAGAAAACAGCCATTTTGAAACAAAAATTCATAAATCTTCAAAAGAAGCAAGAACCAAATCCACATAAAAAGCAAGATTTATTACTCTCATGTCAAAAACCTAACAACGTAACGAATCTATCCACATGCAACTTCACGGAGAAAGAAATTGATTTTCTAAACAAGGGCCTAAAAACATGTGTAGATTACACAAAAAAACATTGAAAACTATATCGCGGACATTGAAATAGCGATATATAATTTTCCCGATAGTAAAAAATCTACGATCAGAACACAGTGCATAGAAACTCTAGATCATATTCAAAATGCAAATTCAAAAAGTTATTCATATAAAAAATTAATCAAAAATTTAGATGAAAAACCGGTAATCTAGACAAAAGCAGACAAGGGTAACAAAATAGTAATACTGGACGAAGAAGACTATCGCAAAAAAATGGGCAACCTTTTAAACGGAAAAGAATTTGTTAAATTAGAAAACAATCCATTAAAGAAAGCATGCAGATCTGTGGAATTAGCAATTAAAAACAGTAAAATCATGACTAAAATAGAAAAATTGAACAATAAAATAGACAATCCAAAAACACCATACATATATGGTTTACCCAAAATACATAAACCTGAAATTACCCTCACACAAATAATTAGTAACATTGATGAACCCACTTACCAACTATCAAAATGGCTGATTCATATCTTCAGATCCTTCACAAAATTTGAAAATTAAAGTATCAAAAACTCGTTTGAATTGTTAAATCTCCTGAAGGACACAAAGATCAACTCTACAGATGCTTTAGTTTCCTTTGACGTCATTTCTTTATATCCAAGTATAACTACCAATGAGCTTATTTCACTTCTCAAAAATGGCTGGAATCAATACAAATAACATTTGAAGAAATAGAAGAACTTTCACAACTTACAGTAATTTGTATCAATCAAAGTTTTTTCAGCTTTAATGGACAGATCTATAAACAAAAACAGGCCTAGCTTCTGGGCAAAGCATTGTCTCCCTTCTTCTCAGATTTATTTATGAGTGCTTTTGAAACACATATCACAAAAACTTTTCCAAATTATTTCAAAGTGTAGTATCGCTATGTTGACGACATTTTTGCAATAGTACCTAAAAACCTCATACAAGATGGTCTTAAACTTTTGAATACACAAAATACAGCTATAAAATTTACATTGGAAGCAGAAGAGGATGGTGTGCTCCCCTTTTTGGACATCAAGATAGAAAAATGAACAACAAACTCACCTTTGGTATTTACAGGAAACCGACACACACAGATAATGACATCAAGAACAATATTTTCAACCCAAAACAACACCAACATGCCATTTTCATTAGTTTAATCTTTCGGATGATCAACTTTCCGCTAAACAGAGAAGATTAACAAGAAGAATTCCTACACATAAAAAAGTAGCTATATCCAACGGTTTCAACCCAAATTTAAGGCCCTCCCAAAAATTCAATCACTACCAAAGAAAAACCAGGAATCTATGAGATCAAATGTGAAACTTGCCCTAAAATTTATATAGGAAAAACAAAAAGAAATATTAACATCAGAACTAAAAAACATCTAAGAAACATTAAAAATGGTGAAACAGAAAAATCAGCAGTGGCTTTTCATTTTTTGAATACTAGACATGACATCAACTTGGAAACATCTCTAATAAAATATGTTAATCACCCCCTAGACCTTTCCATATGGGAAAAACTCTTCATCAACAAAAATCGTCATAGGGTCATGAATTTTGAAACTCCACCACCGGACTTCTTTGACAAGTACATCAAACCATCTAGTGACAAAACGGAGAAAGAGGAAACCACTAAAACCTGCACTAGTCGAGTATCAGCTGATGATAGGAGCAAGAGCTCTTGAAACAAGTCCTGTGAATAAACAGTGTGAGTGAAGCAGTGTGTCAATATCTTCTCGATTCACTTTTGTACTAACTGTACTCATCATTAAAATTTATTACAAGTTCCAACATATCAAAATTAAGTGTTCTGAAATCGTCAAACGTCCAACGCACAGAGTTCTCAAATCACAGGAGGTATACATGCTGCAGGAGGTTTTATTTCCGCCAAACAATTATTTGCTCGTTCCCAGTTGTCCTAGTTTTCACTTAAGCTGCTAGTAATTATCAGGTAAAGAAAAGCTAATAATAATAAGTAACTTCTGAAAATCTTAACTACAATGCCTTAACAGAGTCTTTAAATATTAACACAACAGCTTCACAAAGAACCATATCACAGGCGGTGCCATCTCTCGGGAGCAAGGCGCACTCCGTAAAGGAGCACATCCTAGCTGTGAACCATACACTTCTGGCGGACAATCAGTGAACTATAACAACTGATCTTACATAATATCTGTTTATAATAGAAAGTCAATGTACCCATACTACTTTCGCAACCAACTCCAAATACACAACATATTTTTCTATCTGCTCCAAGGTCCAAGTAACCGTTTTGAAGAAATTGTGTGAGTATATATTTGGTTGTAGGTACAAGACGTGTACAACAGTATAAGTGAGAGATAACTTTTAAAATGTACGTAGTTATATGCTGCCATTAAAATTATTTGCCATTCCATTAAATAATATAAAAATAACTCTATATGTGGGAATTAGGTTAGAGTGAGTGAGAATTAAAATTCAAACACAACAGTACATAAATTAGCTTTCCAAAGGGTCGCTTCCTCAAATATTAAATATTTAGAACAACGCAAAATAGCCCCACGCAAACTCAAGGCCGATTTTTAAAGTCGAGTGCCATCTATAAAATTTGTGATAAAGGAAAAGGAGTCTCTAAACATTTTGAACATTATAATTGGACACAACTTCCAATAAAGTTGCTATCCAGGTGAGAGGTGTTGTTACAAAACTTACAGTTACCATCTTGGTGTTGAGAGATGGATCTGCCTGTGTTATTTTATTACGTTGAATTGGTTAAGATGTTTTATTATTATTCTCAGACTTTTATAACCAACTATACTTATGATGTACAGATATGTTTACTTTTAAATATTTATTTTCAGCTCCTCACTGTGCGGCATGTATTGCTTGATTTCCGCAGTACGCCCGCGTTCGCCAGTCTTTGGGCTTGGGGACTAACTTGCACGGTGTTTTAGGTGACGACCCAGTGGCCGTGGATGATGCACTGCGGTTTGTTTTTAAAATCGGTTTTAATAAACAAGTCTGACTTGTATTTTATATTTATTAACTTTAGAGCTTTTAAATTATTAGGACTGGGATGAGTTTTTAAGTACTTTTAATAGTTGAGTGTTTTTATTTTATTTTACCTTTTTAGCTTAATAGTGTAGCTTTTAGGTTTTAATGTTGACTTCGGGCCCAAATAACCTTGTTGTCGACGGGCCCTAAAACACCACACACTCACTCACTTTATTTTCAGCTAAAAGTAAACAGTGGCTGCCGTATGTCCTGACACAGTATCAAACCAACAAACTACAGTGTGTTAGAAGGGAACTGCTCTAAAGAAACTGCTCATATATGCGCACTCTTCGCAACCGAGTATTGTGGATATACTTTTTGTTTCAGTGTTGTTCTGCTTAATTGTGCCACTACCTGTATTTAATTATGACGTCACTACGTTTTGGAATTCCCTTCCTCTCGCACAATTGCCCTGCAGGCATACGATTTTATTAATGTGTCTTTGCATTTACGTGGGAAGCTGTTAGGTACTTCGGAGGAAGTAACGGAGTGAAGGAAACAGAGAAAGGTATGTGCCGCAGACAATAGATAACAATAAGGAGCTAAATTCCTGCAGAATTTCTGTTTGAACACACTTCGCGCTACAGGACGCGCTCCAGGAGGACAGCGTCAGGCGCCGAAGTGAAATAGTAATTTTAAAGCCAGCATCCGCGCCATATGTCCAGCACGGCTATTCACCACCAACCCAACAAACATATGTTTACAAGCTCTAGGAATGAAGACCTCACACCAAAAGGAAAGGAAACTCCACAGAAGTATTTGTTCCATAATTTTCTTTTCTTGGTCTTAGTGAAGGCTTACGTTGAAAACCCGTCAACATATAACGCTAACAATAGACGCTTCAAACCTGCTTATTATTCTAAAAGGGAAGATCTTTTACCGTTGGTGTCTAACGCTAACTCCCAAAACATAGTTTGCTTCCTCAGTTTAGCTTTCAAAGAAGACAAACGTTTCTAAAATGTCTAATTAATACATTCCACGATGCACAGTGTGACAGCTGTTAATCCTCATGCCGTAGTTCAGGCTGTACATTAGCAACAATTTTGGAATTATGTCTGTGCTGCAATTGAATGTAAATATGGACGTTACGTATCTTACCCTACCACGTCTTAGAAGTGCTCTCTACAGGAAGTTACCCAACTCACACTTCCACAGTTACTACATGAGGATGTGCCCCTATAGAACACGTGGCTTATGTTTGTGCTCCAACACATTTTAACAGCATTGCTCTGGAAGCAGGAGTCCCCATGTATTTTCCTTTTCTTTTTAACTTTACGTCCTCCAACGGAAAGATATAACCGACGATGAATGGAATTGTGGAAGTGATGCTCAAATGAGCCCAGGGTCTCTAGAGCTTACAGTTACGTGACATTCGTCTTTTTGGATAAAGGAAACCATGATAAAACCTTAACCATCTAACTCAATCTGACCGAGATTCCAACTCGGGACCTCTGGAACGTGAGGAAGACACGCTACCATCTACGCTACCGAGGCGGGTGAGTCCTCATATGTGTTTGTTAGATTGGACTTGGAAGGACGTTGAACGTAAACTTTTACTAAAATGCAGGAAAACACATTTTCAGAGATATGTTTCTACGACCTTTGTAACGGGATTTCAAACGAAATAGTTGTTCACACGAAACTCGCTTTTATCTGTATGTTCCTTTTGTCTATTTTTACACAAACATAGTACACATAAACACCATACCCAAGGTGGGGCTCGAAACCACGATTCTCTACGCAGCGGAAATCTAGGAACATCCGCTCCAGCGATCCGAAGCACTTGCATCCAATACACGCAAACATTCTCACCTTTATATCCAAGAATATTATTCGAATACAAGTAAATGTTCTCGATCTGTGTATATAACAATAATTACACCATTTACCTTGTTTTTGTAGTTTTTACTTTTATGTACCTTTTCTGTATTTTTAGGCATATACACAGTATACACAAACACCATGACCAAGGCTGGGTTCAGACGCACGATCGTCTAAGCAGCGGAATGCCAAAGATATCCGCTCCATGGACGGCGAGTTCTTCAATAGAATACACGCAAAAGTTCTCGTTTGGAAATCCGAGAACTTGTTTTCGAATACAAGCAAATGCTCTCAACCCTTTAAAAGAGAAAAAGAAAAGGAAAATAAATAATATTTAATTGTATTTTTTATCGTTTTACCTTTATGTTGTTTTCTCCAATGTACACACATATACACAGTACACATAAACACCATGTCCAAAGCAGGAGTCGAAACCCGCAATCCTCACCGCAGCGGAAAGTTAGAGACATCCGCTCCAGCGACCATGAACACTTTCTTCGAATGCACGCAAATGTTCTTGTCTTTTGTATCCGAGAACTTGATTCTGAAGTGTTCTGGGTTAGTCACATGTGACGTCACCCGAAAACTTGCATTCCGAATGCAAATAACGATCTCGTTTACAGAATCCGAGATCTTGATTTCGAATACAAACAATTGTTCTCGATTCGCAGCATGTGACGTGCCCCGCAGAACTTGCATTCCGAATGCAAATAATGATCTCGTTTACAGAATCCGAGATCCTGTTTTCGAATACATGGAGTGTTCCCGATTCTCACCACGTAATGTCATCCAATAATTTGTATTGGAATTCAAATTTCGATTTTCAAAATATTCCAATACAGTATATTAGGTTGATAAAAGGAATCGGTTCTGCCAATCTTAGGTATCCATCCTTATAATTGGATACCTTAGAAATCTTGAACAAGTAAAAGCTAGGTACCTCAAAATAATTCTATAACTGTCGAAAGAAACGCCTTCAAGATTTGCATGTGAGTTGAGCGGAGAACTTTTCTTTTCAGAGGAAATCCTAATTTCTCACTCTTATACAGCCTAGTCCAAAGAGGTAACTGAAGAAAGAAATGACATTAAAGAGAAAAATCTGGTAAGACGTCTGTTTGACAGATGCAATGCTATATAGAGGCTGGACTCAAACATATAAAGAATTACGACATCTGGCTACGAGTTTGACGAAGCATGGATTCCACTACAAGCTCTTTAAGAACACCAAGTACCGCGAACCATGCGAGAACTGCGTGTGTAGCCTATGTGATCTGTGATGTGATAGATATCATATTCAACGTGGGCAAGAATAGAACAAAATCCATACGTTTATATGGTACATTGTGAAGATACGTACACATACAAATTTGTGTGTAATTGCTCTTTAATAATAATAGTAATAATAGTAATAATAATAATAATAATAATAATAATAATAATAATAATAATAATAATAATAATAATAATAATAATAATAATAATAATAATAATAATAATAATAATAATAATAATAATAATAATAATAATGATGATGATGATGAGGAGGAGGAGGAGGAGGAGGAGGAGGAGGAGGAGGAGGAGGAGGAGGAGGAGGAGGAGGAGGAGGAGGATGAGGAGGATGAGGAGGATGAGGAGGATGAGGAGGATGAGGAGGATGAGGAGGATGAGCAGGATGAGGAGGATGAGGAGGATGAGGAGGATGAGGAGGATGCGGAGGATGCGGAGGATGAGGATGAGGATGACATTGATGAGGATGAGGATGACATTGATGAGGATGAGGATGACATTGATGAGGATGAGGATGACATTGATGAGGAAGAGGATGACATTGATGAGGATGATGAGGATGTGGATGATGAGGATGTGGATGATGAGGATGATGATGAGGAGGATAGTGATGGGGATGAGGAGGATGGTGATGAGGATGAGGAGGATGATGATGACGATGAGGAGGATGATGATGACGATGAGGAGGATGATGATGACGATGAGGAGGACGAGGAGGAGCATGAGGAGGAGGATGAGGAGGATGAGGAGGACGATGAGGACGATGACGAGGATGAGGATTAGTACGCTGAGTAGGATGAGGAGGATGAGTACGATGAGTAGGATGAGGAGGATCAGTACGATGAGGAGGATGAGTACGATGAGGAGGAGGATGAGGAGGATGAGTACGATTAGGAGGAGGATGAGGAGGATGAGTACGATTAGGAGGAGGATGAGGAGGATGAGTACGATGGGGAGGAGGATGAGGAGGATGAGTACGATGAGGAGGAGGATGAGGAGGATGAGGAGGATGAGGAGGATGAGGAGGATGAGGAGGATGAGGAGGATGAGGAGGATGAGGAGGATGAGGAGGATGAGGAGGATGAGGAGGATGAGGAGGATGAGGAGGATGAGGAGGATGAGGAGGATGAGGAGGATGAGGAGGATGAGGAGGATGCGGAGGATGCGGAGGATGAGGATGAGGATGACATTGATGAGGATGAGGATGACATTGATGAGGATGAGGATGACATTGATGAGGATGAGGATGACATTGATGAGGAAGAGGATGACATTGATGAGGATGATGAGGATGTGGATGATGAGGATGTGGATGATGAGGATGATGATGAGGAGGATAGTGATGGGGATGAGGAGGATGGTGATGAGGATGAGGAGGATGATGATGACGATGAGGAGGATGATGATGACGATGAGGAGGATGATGATGACGATGAGGAGGACGAGGAGGAGCATGAGGAGGAGGATGAGGAGGATGAGGAGGACGATGAGGAAGATGACGAGGATGAGGATTAGTACGCTGAGTAGGATGAGGAGGATGAGTACGATGAGTAGGATGAGGAGGATCAGTACGATGAGGAGGATGAGTACGATGAGGAGGAGGATGAGGAGGATGAGTACGATTAGGAGGAGGATGAGGAGGATGAGTACGATTAGGAGGAGGATGAGGAGGATGAGTACGATGGGGAGGAGGATGAGGAGGATGAGTACGATGAGGAGGAGGATGAGGAGGATGAGGACGATGAGGAGGAAGATGAGGAGGATGAGTACGATGAGGAGCAGGATGAGGAGGAAGAGTACGATGAGGAGGAGGATGAGGAGGATGAGTACGATGAGGAGGAGGATGAGGAGGATGAGTACGATGAGGAGGATGTGGAGGATGAGTACGATGAGGAGGAGGAGGATGAGGAGGAGGAGGAGGAGGAGGAGAATGATGAGGAGGATGATGATGAGGAGGATGAGGATGAGGATGATGATGAGGAGGATGAGGAGGATGAGGAGGATGAGGAGAATGAGGATGAGGAGGATGAGGAGGATGAGGATGATGATGAGGTGGATGAGGATGATGATGAGGAGGATGAGGAGGATGAGGATGATGATGCGGAGGATGAGGATTATGATGGTGAGGATGAGGATGATGATGGGGAGGATGAGGAAGCTGAGGATGATGATGGGGAGGAAGAGGATGATGATGGGGAGGATGAGGATGATGATGGGGAGGATAAAGATGATGATGGGGAGGATGATGATGAGGATGAGGAGGATGAGGAGGATGAGGAATAGGATGAAGAGGATGAGGAGGATGAGGAGAATGAGGAGGATGAGGAGGATGAGGAGTATTAGGGGGATGAGGAGGAGGATGATGAGGAGGAGGAGGATGACGAGGATGATGAGGAGATGAGGCGGATAATGAGGATGAGGAGGATGAGGAGGAGGATGAAGAGGTTGAGGAGGATGAGGAGGAGGAGGATTAAGATGAGGATGAGGAGGAGGATGAGGATGATGATGAAGATAATGAGAAGGATGATGAGGAGAATGAGGATGATGATGATAAGGAGGATGAGGAGGTTGAGGATGATGATGAGGAGGATGAGCAGGTTGAAGACGATGATGAGGAGGGTGAGGAGTATGAGGGGGATGAGGAGGAGGTGGTGAGGAGGATGAGGAGGAGGTTGAGGAGGATGATGAGCAGGGTGACGAGGATGACGAGAATGAGTAGGAGGATGAGGAGGATGAGTAGCAGGATGAGGAGGATGAGGAGAATGAGGATGAGGAGGATGAGGAGGATGAGGAGGATGAGGATGATGAGGAGGATGAGGATGATGAGGATGATGAGGATGATGTGGATGATGAGGATGATGAGGAGGATGAAGATGAGGAGGATGATGCGGAGGATGAGGAGGATGAGGATGATGCGGAGGATGAGGATGATGAGGATGATGCGGAGGATGAGGATGATGATGAGGATGAGGATGATGAGGATGAGGATGAGGATGACATTGATGAGGAAGAGGATGAGGATAATGAGGATGAGGATAATGAGGATGATGAGGATGTGGATGATGAGGATGATGAGGATGAGGATGATGAGGATGAGGAGGATGGTGATGAGGATGAGGAGGATGGTGATGAGGAGGGTAGTGATGGGGATGAGGAGGATGGTGATGAGGATGAGGAGGATGATGATGACGATGAGGAGGATGATGATGACGAGGAGGATGATGAGGAGGACGATGAGGAGGACGAGGAGGAGCATGAGGAGGAGGATGAGGAGGATGAGGAGGACTATGAGGACGATGACGAGGATGAGGATTAGTACGCTGAGTAGGATGAGGAGGATGAGTACAATGAGTAGGATGAGGAGGATGAGTACGATGAGGAGGAGGATGAGGAGGATGAGTGCGATTAGGAGGAGGATGAGGAGGATGAGTACGATGAGGAGGAGGATGAGGAGGATGAGTACGATGAGGAGGAGGATGAGGAGGATGAGTACGATGAGGAGGAGGATGAGGAGGATGAGTACGATGAGGAGCAGGATGAGGAGGATGAGTACGATGAGGAAGAGGATGAGGAGGATGAGTACGATGAGGAGGAGGATGAGGTTTAGGAGTACGGTGAGGAGGAGGATGAGGAGGATGAGTACGATGAGGAGGAGGATGAAGAGGATGAGTACGATGAGGAGGATGTGGAGGATGAGTACGATGAGGAGGAGGAGGATGAGGAGGAGGATGAAGAGGAGGATGAGGAGGAGGATGAGGAGGAGGATGAGGAGGATGAGGAGGAGGAGGAGAATGATGAGGAGGATGATGATTAGGAGGATGAGGATGAGGATGATGATGAGGAGGATGAGGAGGATGAGGAGGATGAGGAGAATGAGGATGAGGAGGATGAGGAGGATGAGGATGATGATGAGGAGGATGAGGATGATGATGAGGAGGATGAGGATGATGATGGGGAGGATGAGGAAGATGAGGATGATGATGGGGAGGAAGAGGATGATGATGGGGAGGATGAGGATGATGATGGGGAGGATAAAGATGATGATGTGGAGGATGACGATGATGATGGGGAGGATGATGATGAGGATGAGGAGGATGAGGAGGATGAGGAATAGGATGAAGAGGATGAGGAGGATGAGGAGAATGAGGAGGATGAGGAGGATGAGGAGGATGAGGAGTATTAGGGGGATGAGGAGGAGGATGATGAGGAGGAGGAGGATGACGAGGATGATGAGGAGATGAGGCGGATAATGAGGATGAGGAGGATGAGGGGGAGGATGAAGAGGTTGAGGAGGATGAGGAGGAGGATTAAGATGAGGATGAGGAGGAGGATGAGGATGATGATGAAGATAATGAGAAGGATGATGAGGAGAATGAGGATGATGATGATAAGGAGGATGAGGAGGTTGAGGACGATGATGAGGAGGGTGAGGAGTATGAGGGGGATGAGGAGGAGGTGGTGAGGAGGATGAGGAGGAGGTTGAGGAGGATGATGAGCAGGGTGACGAGGATGACGAGAATGAGTAGGAGGATGAGGAGGATGAGTAGCAGGATGAGGAGGATGAGGAGAATGAGGATGAGGAGGATGAGGATGAGGAGGATGAGGATGATGAGGAGGATGAGGATGATGATGGGGATAATGAGGATGATGATGATGAGGATGAGGATGATGATGGGGAGGATGAGGATGATGAGGATGATGATGTGGAGGAAGAGGATGATGATGGGGAGGATGAGGATGATGATGGGGAGGATGAGGAGGATGAGGATGATGAGGATGATGAGGAGGATGAGGATGATGATGGGGATAATGAGGATGATGATGGTGAGGATGAGGATGATGATGGGGAGGATGAGGATGATGAGGATGATGATGTGGAGGAAGAGGATGATGATGGGGAGAATGAGGATGATGATGGGGAGGATAAGGTGGATGATGGGGAGGATGACGATGATGATGGGGAGGATGATGATGAGGATGAGGAGGAGGATGAGAAGGATGAGGAATAGGATGAGGAGGATGAGGAGGATGAGGAGGATGAGGAGGATGAGGATGATGATGAGGAGGATGAGGATGATGATGAGGAGGATGAGGATGATGATGAGGAGGATGAGGAGGATGATGAGGAGGATGAGGATGATGATGGGGAGGATGAGGATGATGATGGTGAGGATGAGGATGATGATGGGGAGGATGAGGAAGATGAGGATGATGATGGGGAGGAAGAGGATGATGATGGGGAGGATGAGGATGATGGGGAGGATGAGGATGATGATGGGGAGGATGACGATGATGATGGGTAGGATGATGAGGATGAGGAGGATGAGGAGGATGAGGAGGATGAGGAATAGGAAGAGGAGGATGAGGAGGATGAGGAGGATGAGGAGGATGAGGAGAATGAGGAGGATGAGGAGGATGAGGAGGATGAGGAGTATGAGGGGGATGAGGAGGAGGATGATGATGAGGAGGAGGAGGATGAGGAGGACGATGAGGAGGACGAGGAGGATGATGAGGATGAGGAGGATGAGGAGGAGGATGAGGAGGTTGAGGAGGATGAGGAGGAGGATGAAGATGAGGATGAGGAGGAGGATGAGGATGATGATGAAGATAATGAGAAGGATGATGAGGAGGATGAGGATGATGACGATAAGGAGGATGAGGAGGTTGAGGATGATGATGAGGAGGATGCGCAGGTTGAGGACGATGATGAGGAGGGTGAGGAATATGAGGGGGATGAGGAGGAGGTGGTGGAGGAGGATGAGGAGGAGGTTGAGGAGGATGATGAACAGGGTGAGGAGGATGACGAGGATGAGTAGGAGGTTGAGGAGGATGAGTAGGAGGATGAGGAGGATGAGCAGAATGAGGATGAGGAGGATGAGGATGAGGAGGATGAGGAGGATGAGGAGGATGAGGGTGATGAGGAGGATGAGGATGATGATGGGGATAATGAGGATGATGATGGTGAGGATGAGGATGATGATGGGGAGGATGAGGATGATGAGAATGATGATGTGGAGGAAGAGGATGATGATGGGGAGGATGAGGATGATGATGGGGATAATGAGGATGATGAGGATGATGAGGATGATGAGGAGGATGAGGATGATGATGGGGATAATGAGGATGATGATGGTGAGGATGAGGATGATGATGGGGAGGATGAGGATGATGAGGATGATGATGTGGAGGAAGAGGATGATGATGGGGAGGATGAGGATGATGATGGGGAGGATAAGGTGGATGATGGGGAGGATGACGATGATGTTGGGGAGGATGATAATGAGGATGAGGAGGAGGATGAGGAGAATGAGGATGAGGAGGATGAGGAGTATGAGGGGGATGTGGAGGAGGAGGATGTGGAGGAGGAGGATGAGGAGGAGGATGAGGAGGACGATGAGGAGGATGAGGAGGATGATGAGGATCAGGAGGATGAGGAGGTTGAGGAGGATGAGGAGGAGGATGAAGGTGAGGATGAGGAGGAGGATGAGGATGATGATGAGGATAATGAGAAGGATGATGAAGAGTATGAGGATTATGATGATAAGGAGGATAAGGAGGTTAAGGACGATGATGAGGAGGATGAGCAGGTTGAGGACGATGATGAGGAGGATGAGGAGTATAAGGGGGATGAGGAGGAGGAGGTGGAGGAGGAGGTTAAGAGGATGATGAGCAGGGTGAGGAGGATGACGAGGATGAGTAGGAGGATGAGGAGGATTAGTAGGTTGATGAGGAGGATGATGTGGATGAGGAGGAGGATGAGGAGAATGAGGAGGATGAGGAGGATGAGGATGAGGATGAGGAGGATGATGAGGAGGATGAGGATGATGATAAGGAGGATGAGGATGTTGAGGATGATGATAAGGAGGATGAGGTGGTTGAGGATGATGATAAGGAGGATGAGGTGGTTGAGGATGATGATAAGGAGGATGAGCAGGTTGAGGACAATGATGAGGAGGATGAGAATGATGATCAGGAGGAGGATGAGGGTGATTATGAGGAGGACGGCGACGAAGATGACGACGAGGATGACGACGAGGATGACGACGAGGATGACGACGGGGATGACGACGAGGATGACGACCAGGCTGACGACGAGGATGACGACGAGGATGACGACGAGGTTTACGACGAGGATGACGACGAGGGTGACGACGAGGGTGACGACGAGGGTGAAGACGAGCGTGACGACGAGGGTTACGACGAGGATGACGATGAGAATGACGACGAGGATGACTACGAGGGTGACGACGAGGGTGACGACGAGGGTGACGACGAGGATGACGACGAGGCTGACGACGAGGGTGACGACGAGCATGACGACGAGGATGACGAAGAGGATGACGACGAGCATGACGACGAGAATGACGACGAGGATGTCGACGAGGATGACGACGAGGATGACGACGAGAATGAGGACGAGGATGACGACGAGGATGACGACGAGGCTGACGACGAGGATGACGAGGAGGATGACGTGGAGGATGACGATGAGGATGACGATGAGGATGAAGAGGTTGAGGAGGATGAGGAGGAGGATTAAGATGAGGATGAGGAGGAGGATGAGGATGATGAAGATAATGAGAAGGATGATGAGGAGAATGAGGATGATGATGATAAGGAGGATGAGGAGGTTGAGGATGATGATGAGGAGGATGAGCAGGTTGAGGACGATGATGAGGAGGGTGAGGAGTATGAGGGGGATGAGGAGGAGGTGGTGAGGAGGATGAGGAGGAGGTTGAGGAGGATGATGAGCAGGGTGACGAGGATGACGAGAATGAGTAGGAGGATGAGGAGGATGAGTAGCAGGATGAGGAGGAAGAGGAGAATGAGGATGAGGAGGATGAGGAGGATGAGGATGATGGGGAGGATGAGGATGATGATGGGGATAATGAGGATGATGATGATGAGGATGAGGATGATGATGGGGAGGATGAGGATGATGAGGATGATGATGTGGAGGAAGAGGATGATGATGGGGAGGATGAGGATGATGATGGGGAGGATGAGGAGGATGAGGATGATGAGGATGATGAGGAGGATGAGGATGATGATGGGGATAATGAGGATGATGATGGTGAGGATGAGGATGATGATGGGGAGGATGAGGATGATGAGGATGATGATGTGGAGGAAGAGGATGATGATGGGGAGAATGAGGATGATGATGGGGAGGATAAGGTGGATGATGGGGAGGATGACGATGATGATGGGGAGGATGATGATGAGGATGAGGAGGAGGATGAGAAGGATGAGGAATAGGATGAGGAGGATGAGGAGGATGAGGAGGATGAGGAGGATGAGGAGGATGAGGAGGATGAGGATGATGATGAGGAGGATGAGGATGATAAGGAGGATGAGGATGATGATGAGGAGGATGAGGAGGATGATGAGGAGGATGAGGATGATGATGGGGAGGATGAGGATGATGGTGAGGATGAGGATGATGATGGGGAGGATGAGGAAGATGAGGATGATGATGGGGAGGAAGAGGATGATGATGGGGAGGATGAGGATGATGGGGAGGATGAGGATGATGATGGGGAGGATGACGATGATGATGGGTAGGATGATGAGGATGAGGAGGATGAGGAGGATGAGGAGGATGAGGAATAGGAAGAGGAGGATGAGGAGGATGAGGAGGATGAGGAGGATGAGGAGAATGAGGAGGATGAGGAGGATGAGGAGGATGAGGAGTATGAGGGGGATGAGGAGGAGGATGATGATGAGGAGGAGGAGGATGAGGAGGACGATGAGGAGGACGAGGAGGATGATGAGGATGAGGAGGATGAGGAGGAGGATGAGGAGGTTGAGGAGGATGAGGAGGAGGATGAAGATGAGGATGAGGAGGAGGATGAGGATGATGATGAAGATAATGAGAAGGATGATGAGGAGGATGAGGATGATGACGATAAGGAGGATGAGGAGGTTGAGGATGATGATGAGGAGGATGCGCAGGTTGAGGACGATGATGAGGAGGGTGAGATATATGAGGGGGATGAGGAGGAGGTGGTGGAGGAGGATGAGGAGGAGGTTGAGGAGGATGATGAACAGGGTGAGGAGGATGACGAGGATGAGTAGGAGGTTGAGGAGGATGAGTAGGAGGATGAGGAGGATGAGCAGAATGAGGATGAGGAGGATGAGGATGAGGAAGATGAGGAGGATGAGGAGGATGAGGGTGATGAGGAGGATGAGGATGATGATGGGGATAATGAGGATGATGATGGTGAGGATGAGGATGATGATGGGGAGGATGAGGATGATGAGAATGATGATGTGGAGGAAGAGGATAATGATGGGGAGGATGAGGATGATGATGGGGATAATGAGGATGATGAGGATGATGAGGATGAGGAGGATGAGGAGGTTGAGGAGGATGAGGAGGTTGAGGAGGATGAGGAGGAGGATGAAGGTGAGGATGAGGAGGAGGATGGGGATGATATTGAAGATAATGAGAAGGATGATGAAGAGTATGAGGATTATGATGATAAGGAGGATAAGGAGGTTAAGGACGATGATGAGGAGGATGAGCAGGTTGAGGACGATGATGAGAAGGATGAGGAGTATAAGGGGGATGAGGAGGAGGAGGTGGAGGAGGAGGTTGAGGAGGATGATGAGCAGGGTGAGGAGGATGACGAGGATGAGTAGGAGGATGAGGAGGATTAGTAGGTTGATGAGGAGGATGATGTGGATGAGGAGGAGGATGAGGAGAATGAGGAGGATGAGGAGGATGAGGATGAGGATGAGGAGGATGAGGTGGTTGAGGATGATGATAAGGAGGATGAGCAGGTTGAGGACAATGATGAGGAGGATGAGAATGATGATCAGGAGGAGGATGAGGGTGATGATGAGGATGACGGCGACGAAGATGACGACGAGGATGACGACGAGGATGACGACGAGGATGACGACGGGGATGACGACGAGGATGACGACCAGGCTGACGACGAGGATGACGACGAGGATGACGACGAGGTTTACGACGAGGATGACGACGAGGGTGACGACGAGGGTGACGACGAGGGTGAAGACGAGCGTGACGACGAGGGTTACGACGAGGATGACGATGAGAATGACGACGAGGATGACTACGAGGGTGACGACGAGGGTGACGACGAGGGTGACGACGAGGATGACGAGGCTGACGACGAGGATGACGACGAGCATGACGACGAGGATGACGAAGAGGATGACGACGAGCATGACGACGAGCATGACGACGAGAATGACGACGAGGATGTCGACGAGGATGACGACGAGGATGACGACGAGAATGACGACGAGGATGACGACGAGGATGACGACGAGGCTGACGACGAGGATGACGAGGAGGATGACGTGGAGGATGACGATGAGGATGACGATGAGGATGAAGAGGTTGAGGAGGATGAGGAGGAGGATTAAGATGAGGATGAGGAGGAGGATGAGGATGATGAAGATAATGAGAAGGATTATGAGGAGAATGAGGATGATGATAAGGAGGATGAGGAGGTTGAGGATGATGATGAGGAGGATGAGCAGGTTGAGGACGATGATGAGGAGGGTGAGGAGTATGAGGGGGATGAGGAGGAGGTGGTGAGGAGGATGAGGAGGAGGTTGAGGAGGATGATGAGCAGGGTGACGAGGATGACGAGAATGAGTAGGAGGATGAGGAGGATGAGTAGCAGGATGAGGAGGATGAGGAGAATGAGGATGAGGAGGATGAGGAGGATGAGGAGGATGAGGATGATGAGGAGGATGAGGATGATGATGGGGATAATGAGGATGATGATGATGAGGATGAGGATGATGATGGGGAGGATGAGGATGATGATGTGGAGGAAGAGGATGATGATGGGGAGGATGAGGATGATGATGGGGAGGATGAGGAGGATGAGGATGATGAGGATGATGAGGAGGATGAGGATGATGATGGGGATAATGAGGATGATGATGGTGAGGATGAGGATGATGATGGGGAGGATGAGGATGATGAGGATGATGATGTGGAGAAGAGGATGATGATGGGGAGAATGAGGATGATGATGGGGAGGATAAGGTGGATGATGGGGAGGATGACGATGATGATGGGGAGGATGATGATGAGGATGAGGAGGAGGATTGGAAGGATGAGGAATAGGATGAGGAGGATGAGGAGGATGAGGAGGATGAGGAGGATGAGGAGGATGAGGATGATGATGAGGAGGATGAGGATGATGATGAGGAGGATGAGGATGATGATGAGGAGGATGAGGAGGATGATGAGGAGGATGAGGATGATGATGGGGAGGATGAGGATGATGATGGTGAGGATGAGGATGATGATGGGGAGGATGAGGAAGATGAGGATGATGATGGGGAGGAAGAGGATGATGATGGGGAGGATGAGGATGATGGGGAGGATGAGGATGATGATGGGGAGGATGACGATGATGATGGGTAGGATGATGATGAGGAGGATGAGGAGGATGAGGAGGATGAGGAATAGGAAGAGGAGGATGAGGAGGATGAGGAGGATGAGGAGGATGAGGAGGATGAGGAGAATGAGGAGGATGAGGAGGATGAGGAGGATGAGGAGTATGAGGGGGATGAGGAGGAGGATGATGATGAGGAGGAGGATGAGGAGGACGATGAGGAGGACGAGGAGGATGATGAGGATGAGGAGGATGAGGAGGAGGATGAGGAGGTTGAGGAGGATGAGGAGGAGGATGAAGATGAGGATGAGGAGGAGGATGAGGATGATGATGAAGATAATGAGAAGGATGATGAGGAGGATGAGGATGATGACGATAAGGAGGATGAGGAGGTTGAGGATGATGATGAGGAGGATGCGCAGGTTGAGGACGATGATGAGGAGGGTGAGGAATATGAGGGGGATGAGGAGGAGGTGGTGGAGGAGGATGAGGAGGAGGTTGAGGAGGATGATGAACAGGGTGAGGAGGATGACGAGGATGAGTAGGAGGTTGAGGAGGATGAGTAGGAGGATGAGGAGGATGAGCAGAATGAGGATGAGGAGGATGAGGATGAGGAGGATGAGGAGGATGAGGAGGATGAGGGTGATGAGGAGGATGAGGATGATGATGGGGATAATGAGGATGATGATGGTGAGGATGAGGATGATGATGGGGAGGATGAGGATGATGAGAATGATGATGTGGAGGAAGAGGATGATGATGGGGAGGATGAGGATGATGATGGGGATAATGAGGATGATGAGGATGATGAGGATGATGAGGAGGATGAGGATGATGATGGGGATAATGAGGATGATGATGGTGAGGATGAGGCTGATGACGGGGAGGATGAGGATGATGAGGATGATGATGTGGAGGAAGAGGATGATGATGGGGAGGATGAGGATGATGATGGGGAGGATAAGGTGGATGATGGGGAGGATGACGATGATGATGGGGAGGATGATAATGAGGATGAGGAGGATGAGGAGGATGAGGATGAGGAGGATGAGGAGGATGAGGAGGATGAGGAGTATGAGGGGGATGTGGAGGAGGAGGATGTGGAGGAGGAGGATGAGGAGGAGGATGAGGAGGACGATGAGGAGGATGAGGAGGATGATGAGGATGAGGAGGATGAGGAGGTTGAGGAGGATGAGGAGGAGGATGAAGGTGAGGATGAGGAGGAGGATGAGGATGATGATGAAGATAATGAGAAGGATGATGAAGAGTATGAGGATTATGATGATAAGGAGGATAAGGAGGTTAAGGACGATGATGAGGAGGATGAGCAGGTTGAGGACGATGATGAGGAGGATGAGGAGTATAAGGGGGATGTGGAGGAGGAGGTGGAGGAGGAGGTTAAGAGGATGATGAGCAGGGTGAGGAGGATGACGAGGATGAGTAGGAGGATGAGGAGGATTAGTAGGTTGATGAGGAGGATGATGTGGATGAGGAGGAGGATGATGAGAATGAGGAGGAGGATGAGGATGAGGATGAGGATGAGGAGGATGATGAGGAGGATGAGGATGATGATAAGGAGGATGAGGATGTTGAGGATGATGATAAGGAGGATGAGGTGGTTGAGGATGATGATAAGGAGGATGAGCAGGTTGAGGACAATGATGAGGAGGATGAGAATGATGATCAGGAGGAGGATGAGGGTGATGATGAGGAGGACGGCGACGAAGATGACGACGAGGATGACGACGAGGATGACGACGAGGATGACGACGGGGATGACGACGAGGATGACGACCAGGCTGACGACGAGGATGACGACGAGGATGACGACGAGGATGACGACGAGGTTTACGACGAGGATGACGACGAGGGTGACGACGAGGGTGACGACGAGGGTGAAGACGAGCGTGACGACGAGGGTTACGACGAGGATGACGATGAGAATGACGACGAGGATGACGACGAGGGTGACGACGAGGGTGACGACGAGGGTGACGACGAGGATGACGACGAGGCTGACGACGAGGATGACGACGAGCATGACGACGAGGATGACGAAGAGGATGACGACGAGCATGACGACGAGAATGACGACGAGGATGTCGACGAGGATGACGACGAGGATGACGACGAGAATGACGACGAGGATGACGACGAGGATGACGACGAGGCTGACGACGAGGATGACGAGGAGGATGACGTGGAGGATGACGATGAGGATGACGATGAAGATGACGATGAGGATGATGATGAGGAGGAGGATGATGGTCATGATGATGATGATGGTCATCATCATCATCATCATCATGATCATCATAATATCGGTAGTGGCAACGGTAACGCTGTAGATAAAACTCCAAGACGATCAATTCTAAATTTTGTGTATGGCAGGGAGTTACGAAATCTCACAATATATATTTGCTGCAGGAGATTTCATCTCTGCCAAATAGGTATTTGCTCGTTCCGTATTACCTCAGTTTACACTACTGCTGCTAGTAAATTTCAGGTAAATAAAAGCCATTAACTATAACTAACTATTGATAGTCATAACTACAACTTTAAATATTCTGTAAATATTAATACAAGATCTTCACAGTAAATCATACCTCAGTCAGGCCATCCCTCGGCAGCAAGACGTTCTCCGTAAGGGATCGCTTCATAGTTGTGAACAATTTCACTCCTGGCGCACAGTCAGTGAACTATAACAACCACCCGTATAGAAAATATGTTTATAGTGGAAAGTCTCATACCACTGTACACACAACACCTTTACAATCCACTCTTCACTCTTCAATACATAAACAAAAGAAAGAATTCACCTGCACGTACACAATTAACAGCTCAACTCGCTCACGCTACAGTTCAAATGTCCACACACCGCACGGCTGCAACTCCATTCACTGACTCGCCGCTCCGTCCATAAGACGACATTTATATTCGAGCCGCTGTATCTCGAAAACTACCAAAGTTACTCGAAAGCTACCATAGTCCCACGATACTTCGTGGCGGACCGAGAGCACATTGAACTATCTCTGTGTCTTTCTCTCTTTGGGTCTCTCATTCTCTCCCGGCAAGCGTCCCGCTCCGCATCCACGAGCCGACCGGTTGCCAATCCCATTCCTTGCTGCCCACACGTAGCTCTCTCTCTTTCAAAAGGGCCAGCCGCGCTTGCCACAACAATGCGTCGTGAAACTACTCTTTACAGCGTCACTCTATTTGAATATTTCTTTCACACTTTTACGCGCACTAACTACTTCTCTTGGTAGTACTCGGAAATTCTACATCCAGTGTCGTAGTCAAGAAGTTAAAACTGTCTGCTATCGCCAATCAGCATTGTCGCTGCTAGGTATGGCTTCCGAATCCAGCACCGTAATGCCAGTTCAATTTTGTTTGGACCACGTGACTTCAGTTCCGTTAGTTATTTGCGCTGATGAAGTTTCTTTGCTATGTTTTGTGGGCGTGAATTCCGATTTTAGTGCCTGTAAGTCCTATCATTATCGCTATTGAAATAATGTGGCCACTGGCTTGTGAAATTTGCAAATGCGCGAGACATTTAAAATACGCATACTCCTCTGTTTGAAATTCCCTCTAAAGTACTGGCAAGAGACCGCTTCCCACTCTCGAGAAATGTCAGAGCAAGAGAAGGACCGGCCAAACTGTAGCCATTGTGATCTGAGACGTGATAAATATCATGTTCATCTGTGCAAGAACATTACAAGGTCCATAAAGCATTATCGTACATTTTGGAGAAATGTACACATGCACATTTGTGTGCAATTCCTCTTTATTATTCATAATAACTGAATACAAATAAAGCGATTCTAAAATAATTAATTCTGAAACATGTGCATAGAAGCCCGAGCAGCAGCGGACCGATTCCCGGGGGCAGCGCCTACATACCCGCCGAGAGACCGTTGGCTATGGCCTTGCTGCTCTATCCAAGTGCGGAGCTGGTTACTTCTGCGGAAGCGAGCTGGCAATTGCCGGCCGCGCTAGTGCTCGCAGCGTCGACGTTCTTGCTGGCTCGGTCTCTCTTCTTCTCCCTTGGACGGCCTCGTCCAAGCTAGTCGGGCTATTCTTTCCGTAGATTCTCGTGGATTCTCGAAGTTCTGTAGATGTTCACCCCACGATGTCTCGGGTCAACGTACATCAAGGGACGATGTATTGTTTTTAGCGAAATTGTCGTTGGAAGGGGATCCCACCAAAGGTAGTGGGCCCTTCCGACGGATACCATTCAGCTGCTAGTAATTTTTAGGTAAAGAAAGGACATTGTAGATAAGAAAATATTTAAAATCACAACTATAATTTATAATATGGTCTGTAAATGCAAATACTACAAATTCACAGCAAATCATATCACAGCAGTGCCATCTCTCGGCACCAAGGCCCACTACGTAAAGAATTGATTCGTAGTCGTCAACCATATGACTTCTGGCGCATATTCACTGAACTATGTCAACCACAATTACAGAATGTTTATAATATAAAGTCTCATACCGTTGTAATCATACTACTTTTGCAACCCACTCTTAAGCAAAAGCTTATTTTTCTATCTGCTCCAAGTTTAAAGTTAAAGTTTGCAAAAAAAATCCTTCCGCCCAGATTTCGTTGTAAACACAAGATATGTACAGCAGAATAAGTGATAGATAATGTTTAAAAAGTGGGTAGTTATATGCTGCCATTAAATAATATGCCATTTCAATCAGTAACATAGAAACCATACTATTGGTGGGCATTGAAGTTAGAAAGAGTATGAATTAAAACTCAAAACACAAACAGTAAATAAATTAGTTTTCAGAAGGGTCCTCTCCCCAAACATTAGGTGTTTCGAAATACTAAGAAACGCCCCACGCAAATTCAAGGTCTGTTCTTTAAAATCGAATGCCATTTATGACATTTATGTCAAACATAAGGGAGTTTCTAATTACGTTGGACAGTATAATTGGAAACAAGAACCAATAAAATGGTCGTCCAGGTCAGAAATGTCACAAAACAACAAAAGAAGCAATTATTTGCCGATACTGTCTTAGTGTCCAGAAATTACTCTGCCTGAGGCATTTTATTACGTTGCATCTATTAAGATGTTTTGGTATTATTTACACACTTTTATGACCAACACTACTAATGAAGTACAGATATGTTTACATTTAAATAATTCTTATCACCTGAAGGTAAAGAGCAGCTGGGGTGTGCACTGACACAATGTCAAATCGTCAACTTACAGTGCGTTAGAACGGAACTGCTCTAAACAAACTGCTCATATATGCCCAACTTTCACAAAAAAGTATTATGAATATATCTTTTCATTTAATATTGATCTACTTAATTGTGTTGCTAATTGTATGTAATTAGGATGTCAGCACGTTTGGGAATTCCCTTACTCTCGCATAAATGCATTTGCAGGCATACGATTTTAACAGCCTATCCTTGTATTTCTGGTTGGAGATGCTAGGTATTTCGGAGGAAGGAATCAATTGAAGGAAACAGAACCGTATGTGCCAAAGACAAAATTGAGCGGAAGTCCTCCAGAGTTGCTCTTTCATTCTACTACGCACTACAGGGACTGGACCAAGATAATGGCGTCAGGAGCCGAATTAAAATACTAATTTCTTAGATCTAGCATCCGCCGCATATGTTCGGCACCGCCATTCACCACTTTGGGAATGAATCCCTTACATGTAAGAGACAAAAAAACTTCATAGAAGTATTCGTTTAATAATTTTTGTTTTTTTGGTTTTAGTGAAAGCTTACGTTCAAAACCGCTCAACATATATAAAGCTCAAAATGGACCCTGGACACATTTTTCTCATATTTCGAAAAGGGGACAGCTTCTGCCGTTGGTTTCATCGTTGACAGCCGGTCAATTAGTTTAGCTTTTAGAGGATACTACCTTTTTAATACGTTTAGTTAATATTTTAAACCATGCACAGTGAGAGCAACGGTTATCTGCATGCTATAGTTCAGGTGGTACATCAGCAACAGTTTTGAACTAATATCTGGGCTTTAATTGTACGTGAATCCCGTTGGTGCATATTTTCGCCCCACCACGTTTTACAAGTAACACCCTACAAGGTGCTTATCCAGCTCACTCTTCTACATTTACTACATAAAGATGTGCACCTTTAAGCAATAGAAAACAGGTGGTTCACGTATGATGGTCGTCCGATGTGACTTAACTTTGGGAGAGGTAAATTACAACAACAAATGTAGGATGGCGCTCCAGCACATTTTAACAGCTTTGTTGTAGATGCAAGTCTCCTCGCATGGAGTTGTTAGATTGGACTTGGAAGGACGTTGAAGTAACCTTTTACTAAACTGCAGAAAAACAGATTTTGTGAGGTATGTTTCTACGATCTTTGTAACGGAATTTCAAATGGATTGATGAAAAAAAACGATATCCTCGTGGATTACCTCTAAGCCTACGTTTGGGAAGCCATTTGGAATCAAATTTCATATGCGCTGACGTAATTCTTCCTCCCGTCTTTGAGCCACTTTTCGAAATATAATTTATTATGCTACACCTTGCAGCAACACCCGACGCTCGAAGATGATGTTGACCTCATGGCGCGGTGTCGGACGATTATCCTACAGAAATTGTTTAGCATAATTCAAATAAACTATGTAATTCCTTATTAAACATACGTATTTTTAATTCAGGTTTGAAATGAGCAAAATACGTAACACAATGGAATGAATAATTTATAATCGTCGGTTTCCTTCATAATGTTAACTTGAAATCGAGTTCCCTCACACTGATAGGGCCTTGCTACCTGACTCGACGACTTCCATACACAGAATAACGCTACGACAGCTCAATAATTTCTCGTTGGTACACGTCATCTTTCGCGACTAACACTTCATTACCATATTAGGTAATTTATATTATTCATTGCTCAATTAGTAATTTAACATTTTAACAATCAAAATATACCTTTCATAATTTTGACTACTATTATGGACGCTAAACACATTACTATTACCTTTGCCTTCGTTTCTACCTATTCAATCAGTAGTTTACCTTCATTTGTTTGTCCATCTCTTTCACTTTCATTTCTAACAATTTTTCATAAATACTAATGCTTTAAACTCTAAATAATACAATCGAATATTTAATAATTTTGAATTTTCAGGGCCAAATTGAAACAACTGTACACCTTTCTTCTTTTCTATATAAGGAGTCCATTTCGGAAAAAAAATTTCGATCATTTTAGAGACAAGAGCTTACATTGCTTCTGTTCCATGCTTCAATTGAAAGTTTGCAGCAATTTTAATTTCGTTGCCGAAGGAAGAAGTAAACTTCAGATTGGAATGATAGTCAATGTTCAAAAATTAGCTGAATACTGTATTTGACACAGGAGTTTATCTATGACCTTATGATTGATACAAGTGTAGCTGAGATAGGGCTCTATTGTTTATTCTTCTCGCTTGAAGGCCTTACACTCTGTCTCAGGATTGGTTCAATAAATATTTCTCCAAGTCATATTTTATGTTAGCATATCGGAGAACAAAAGTATTATTTTAACCTCAATCAGTAAACATGTATACGTCTAATTCAATACAGTTATGATCGATAATATAACAATTTTCGTGGTACATTACCTTAGCACTAACAGCACAGCCTGCCGGCATTAATCCCATTGCCTCTTGGAAACTCAATCTTCAACACTAACTCCTTCAAGTTATATCTTGCCAGTTAAAGTCCATTTATTTCATGAAGATTTACGTGGGACACGCTATAAAAACAATAATAGCTAACGTACTTTCAATCCGGACTATTGAAGCATGGTGCACAAAATAGAATTTCCCACAGAATATATACATAACATTCGTAGCTGAATATTTTCTTTCTTACTCTCATGAATTAGATGATTCTTCAGCTGATGAGATAATCAGGTTCATGAAAACATAACAATAACTTGCATGATTTAAAGGTATGTGAAATCTTCCTTAATATAATGTACTAGTTGACTCAAGTACCTTCTCTTTCACATAAGCAAATATTCCTTCATGCGTTAAAAAATTGGCAGAAAGAAACAGGGCAGTTCCATTTAACGCACAAAAGTGGCGTGAGTGGACTTCCTTCTGCTACGAGCGTTATGAGTAGGCTCCCAGGTTTGAGCTAACCTGTGTTGAACCACTGCCGTGTGTTTATTTTGAATTTCCACCTTGTCTTCCGAAACTGCTTTACCGCACTAAGGGATATCTGCTTACGCGAAACATGGGCCAATTGGTGCTCCTGTTATCTACAGGTTATAGTTTACATGCTCAGGGGGGACACTTGAGCCCCTGCAGTGAACACAGATCATTTGTGTCGGCAGCCACACTCCCATGGATTTTAAATAAAAGGCCCCTGGTTACCACTAATAAGAATAAAAGGGTATTGACATTTTATGAATTACGTTCGTTACACCTGCAGATTTGAATGCCCTTTATGCACCAAAACGGGTTACAGAATATAAATCTTTAAGCAGCGATTCTACGATATACTGTTCAGTGAGCTCCTTGAATTATTTGTAAGCTCACATTGAAGGATTTCAGTATCAAGTAAACGCCGTTTCAAACAGTAGGACATAACAAGGAAGTTTTATATTCTCTAAGATATCTAGAAACCCATTTGCGCGATCCTGATATCCAGAAAGTCTGTACCCGTCATTGTGCATTAACAAGTAGCTGAATTGTCACTATTTTCTTCAAGGGTTTAACCCTCTATGGCTCAGTGTGACTCAAGTATCAATCACTTTTAACGCTGTTTTGTTATCCTATGATGAACATTTTCCATTGTAGACATTTGTAACTTGAGAGTCACAACATGAACACCTTTTATGTGGCCTGTTTGGCTATTTAGTTAATAATGTATTCAACAGGTTGACGCTAAAGCAACACACACAGCCATTTTGCATTTTGATGTCACTTGTGGCACTTTGAACAAATTTATTTTATATCTCTGTAATATAATTTGAAAGAAAAATATCAGGAACTATGAGTAAAAGTAAAATTATAGTATAAAGCACTGAACATCATATAGAAATGCATTCCATTTATTATTTCAAACAAAATAGTTGTGTTACCTGAAAGTTACAGTAGAGCACAATAGTCACAATAATAAGTTAGGTTATGGGTGCACACTGGAGTAGAAGAAAAGCAGTTTGTCCAACATTTCATACTAAAATTCAATACAGTTACACTCTCTTTTGTATGTAAAGCATAAATGCTGGAATTATATTTCTGATATACACCATATATTTGATAGCTACACTTCATGAACGAAATAAAGCTTTCAAAACCTATTTCTTTTCGGTTCGAATATTATGGATCCTCTTATATTTTATGGCATGAAGAATAGAAATAATATAATTGCTCGTCCAATAAATCTATATGAGTGAGATGACTCAGTTCTTGTATCTGACAGTGATGAAGAAAAGGAGATTAAAGCTACCGGTGCCTACACAGTTATATCAGGTGAGGAAGAATCAACTGATGAGCTATGTGTAAATAAAGCAGCATCCCTATCACTCCTATTCTAGATTTCGAAGAAAGACTTGAAGATATTTCTCAAGCAAATCATAATTAGGTGATGTGGAGAACATTAAGAGACCGTCTAGCTCAACCACCACTTCAAAGGAAAGTGCTGTTATTTGCAAATTCCTACTCTATACAGCCACCAATACACCATTTTGAAAATTTCATTGACGAAAATTGCCTTTGTTCGATCTCTTTTCAAACAAATTTGTACAGTGTTCAAAATAATCTAGTCAACAACATAAATGTTACTACTGAAGACATTATATGGTTTATAGAATGTTTTTTCTTACATCCATACGTCCCACAGATCTAGAATGCATTGTCTTTCTTCTCATAAATGTTGTAATAGCCTATACCGAATTGTAATTAAATGATTTAGTACATTGTTTTGAAATTCACAGAGAAACAGACAGTAAAATGCTGGTTATCGAGTATAGTTTTCATTTTGATTTCTCTCCTTTAAATGCCTTAAGTAATTTCTGCTGTAGCCTCTGTGGCCCATTGGAACTTCAAAGTACCAAATATTATTCTTAACTAAAATTACATTTTTTTAATTCGACAAATGCTTATAAGTTTCATAATGCAACATAAACAATAATACTTGGGGAAAACATTTTTAAATTAATAGTAAACAACTTTGGGCTGTAATGGTTTAAGGTTCATTTTATGCCACTACGCGATAATCATTGTATATGTTTTTACACAAATACCGAAATATCGAATGTACTTCGTTCTCAGCACCCCTATATACATCTCACATCACTTGTTAGGGCGATACAGTGAGACAAAGACAGAAAAATCTCCCATCTCTGTCGAACTGGCAGCGCAAGAATGGCAGGAACATTATTGGCTAAGGCAATCTTCATTATTTTGTAGCTATTCTAAACCTATGTGTATTCTGAGGTTTGGATAGCTAGAGCGGAAGGAGATCGGGAAATCCGGGGTTCAAATCCCTGCTATAGTATTGAATTTTTGAATCTGTCCATTACATCTTAACCGAGAATTCGTTCTTTGGCTGCTCTATAGCCCGTACAAGAACAAAGGCTCTCTCTCCAGAATGACGGACAACTCATGTGTCTCTTTCAAATTACAAGAAATAAACATTGTCAATTTATCCATGGTGACTGAAAGCAGTGTGTGTGCTGCCTCTTTTGAGAACAGAAAACTATTTACAAGTGTACTCAACATTATAATTGATCACAAGTGCCAACAAAAATGAAACATTACCTCAAGTCAAATTTCCAATGCACACAGCAGCAGCAGCAGCAGCAGCAGCAGCAGCACAAATCTGGCAGGCTGTTTGGAACAGCCCGAAGGGTGGTCAAATCGTGTACCTGCTCTGGGAAGAGCTTAACCACGTATTGGCGGGATGTGGATGTTGCAGAATGACGGGTGTAATTTAAGTGGGGTTAGTGTAGGGAGGTAGCTTTTTGCTCCTCAGGGAATGATGAACCGGGTGCTACGGACAGCGAGCACCGCTGGTGGGTTAGTTAATAAACTAGGAAGAAGGTATGTATAATTTTGAATATTCCATAATAACAATTTTGGAGTAGCTGAAATTTAATTTAGGCTGGAATGGAGATCATGTGGTTACCGGTAGTGACCGCAAGACATGCGGGGTAACCGGTATCGCTTGAAGCGGCGCTCACGAGGAACATAATCCCCAAGGGATCTGACTAGGGCGCTCTGATGTTGGGGCAAACCCTCGAAGAATTTTGTCGCCCGGCGTCTAATTTCATCCTCCACATATCGGAGGGATGAAGCCTCATGAAGTAATCTCACGGGGAACCTTGTACAAACAGACTAAATAATCCGAAGACATTTATTCTGTGCACGTTGGAGCAGAACTAGATGTGAGCCTGCGGCCATACCCCAGACTTCGCACGCATAGAGCATGATAGGGAGGACCAGAGCCATAAAGAGGCGCAACTTTAGGGGAACAGACATCGCAGACCGAAGCACAGGGTATAGTGATGCCACGGCACCACACGACCGATGAGCTTGCTCCTGGATGTGCTCCCGAAAAGTTAGGCCCTTGTCCAGCTTGACTCCCAAGTACTTGATTGAATTCTCCCACCTGATCCCTTGCCCGAAGTAGGTAAATTGGGGGAAGTTGGCGGGAAAGCGGCGCTTGGTGAACAATATCGCTTGGCTTTTCTCCGTATTAATGGACAATCGCCAAAGCGTGCACCATTCCTGGAGGAGGATTAGATATCTTTGGATGGGGTTGAAGGTTCTGCGTGGGTGTCTGTTGAGAATAGCAGCACGTCGTCAGCATACTGTGCTATGTTGACGTGCTGTTCAGTGGGAAGGTCAGCCACATAGACGCTGTACAGCGTCGGGGATAACACAGAACCTTCGGGGACTCCGCCGCGGATAGACCTTCGTGTAGATGTTTTTCCCGCCACTGTGACAGTGAAGAATCTATGTTTTAGGAAAGAGTGAAGAAGGTGTATGACTTGAGTGGGTAGCTCCAGTTGGATGAGTTTGTACAGAAGACCCGCGTGCCAGGTCGTAGAGAAAGCCTTTTCCACGTCCAGAGAAACCGCCGAGGTGAATGCCTTGTCCTGGAAACCCAGGGCTGCAGCCTCCACCACGCGCAGCAACTGCTGTGACGTGGAATGCCCAGGACGAAAGCCAAACTGGTGAGGAGGGATAGCTTGTATGTCACCCAGAAGGGGGGACATGCGGGCTAAGAAAAGTCTCTCGAAAACCTTCGAGAGAACAGAAAGGAGGCTGATGGAGCGGTAGTTGGCAGGATTAACCGGGTCTTTCCCTGGCTTCAAGATGCATATCACCCGAGCCTCTCTCCAACTACGTGGAAAGTGACTCAGAGAGAGACACATATTGAAGACTTTGGTTAGAAATAACACGGCCCTGAAGGGAAGGTGGCGGAGCATGAGTGGCGTTATGCCATCAGGTCCCGCTGCCTTTTTTGGTTTGAGGCGCCGGAGTACGCCCTGAAGTTCACTGGGCCTTATGACTGGGAGTCTGTCCGCCTCAGCCGGGGGTCGCCGAAAGTATCGACGTACCTCCTGCCTAACGCGGTCAGAGAAGGCAGGGTCCTGGGGGTCTTCTCTAGGCCTCATGGTCCTCTCAAGGTAGTCGGCGAACACCGTAGCCTTGGCCTGTGGTTCGTAGGACAGGCCTTGGATGCCCTGGAGTGGGGAGTTTGGTGTCCCTTGGCGGTTCCGAAGACTTTTAATGACCCTCCACACGTCTCCATCCTCGAGGTTCATACGAGACATCGTGACCTCCCACGCGCGCACTCTGTGCTCACGGAGGCGGGCACGAACCTCTCGGCACAGTCGCCGATGAAGCCCTCAATTATGAGGCGTGCGGTGTCTTTGGTAGAGCCGCCTTGCTGCCCAAGAACGGCGAATGAGAAGTAGGATGTCTAGGGGAAGAACATCCGAATGAAGAGGGGCTGGGGTGATAACTGTAAGGTTGCGGACCGTTCGCTTCACGACTGAGGTGAAGGACGAGACCGCAGCCTCAAGGGAGGGAATGTCGGTTATGTTGGGGTTGGGAGGAATGGAGTCATTCAGGCAGACTTTGACGCAATCCCAGTCCACATCCCGGTTTTGAACCGAGACGTCATGGTTGGCAATCCGTGTATTAACCTCAGCAAGTACTGGGTTGTGATCTGAATGTAATGCGTTAAGTGAAGTGAGTGAGAGATGAAATGGAAAGCGTTTGATGATAGCGAAGTCGATATGAGATGGGCGACCCCGACCACGCGGGTAATGAGTGGGTTGCCATGGGCCCTCAACTCGAAGGTGAGGGTCCGCATCTACCATGCGGATAATGTCACTGCCTCTCCTATCCGCTCGGGGACCATGATGCCAACGCTGATGTTTGGCATTGAAGTCCCCGGCCATAATGACATTGGGATGTAAGGAAAGAATGGATTGGTAGTCATTGGCTATGAACTGTGAGCGGGGAGGATGGTAGGCTGAAACTACCAGGACTTCAGAACCGCCAAGGTTCACGCAGGCTGCCGTGGCTTCAAGTGTTTGGAGTTGTGGAAGCTGGACAGCTCGATGGACCACACTTTTCCTCACCAGGATCGCAGTGCCACCTCCTCGGCGACCAGCGCGATCCGTTCGGAGACAGTGATACCCCGAGAGATGGAAGGGGATCTGGGGGCGGAGATGGGTTTCCGACACCAAGATGAGGTCCAAAACATTGGATCTTGCAAAATGTAGGAGCTCGTCCCGTTGAACCTCCACACCAGCCGCGTTCCAGAACGCGAACCTGAACGAGGTGCTTGACCTAGTTCGTGCTGCCATTCCGGGCCGGGTCGGTAAAGGAGGTTAGAAGGGCAAGCCCCTCCATGGCTGTCACCATGCGGGTTGCGGGGTCTGTCGTGGAGGTATACCGCACCAGCAGTTCACAGAGTCGCTCACCGTGGGCCTGTAACAGTTGATACAGCCACGTCAGCAACTCCGACCGTGGTGAGGTGGAGGGAGTAGTGTGTGAACTTTGGGACTTCGAAGGTGAGGAGTGTCTTGGGGCTGGCCTACCTTTGGCTTTCTCGTCCCTAATCTGTCGAGCAGGCTTGGGTTCACCAGACCCGCTCCCAGCCTCGGAATCCGAGTCCGCCCTTTTGGCCGCCTCACGACCCTGCTCCCTTCTGGGAGTGGCTCTAGGTGGGGCTGGAGCTTTGTGTTGTTTTTTAGGCTTTGCTGTGCGTGTGTGTGCATCCTTGGGGGGTTGTGTCTTGCCCCGCAATGTCGCCGAGTCACCGGCTGGTTTGCGCACCACCTCAGCAAAGGATGGGGCACTATTGGAGTTAGGCAATTGTTGCCGTGGTGCCATGGAAGAGGTTGCCCTCTCCGCTACTGGCTCAGAACGGGTGTTCTGGGTTATTGGTCCTGGAGCTGGTCTCCTAGAGGCAATAACCGCCTTCCTGGTAGGGCAACCTCCATAGCACGCTATGTGCCCTCCTTTGCAGTTGGCGCAAGTTGGATCTTCCGTGAAGGCACGGGGGCAGTCCTCTCTGAGGTGGGTACCACCGCACCTCAAGCAGCGAGGATTACGGTGGCAGAAGAGGCTGGAATGATTAAATCCCAGACATCTGTAGCACTGTGGGGGCCCGCCAGAGCCTTTGGCTGGTTCCAGAGTGACCCGGAGGTAGCAGATGGTGCGAACATCATCCAACTTAACCTCGGGGTCGTTTTCCCGCTCCACCACTACTAGGAACAGGGGAAGGGGGGCTTTAGTTCCTTGGCGATCTGGAGCAGGTCGAGTGAGCTGCTTCACTATTCTAGGGGTGATGCCCTGGCGGGTGAGGTCTGCCCTTATGTCATCCACGAAAGTGTCCGCGGGTAACCCTCGGATGACTCGGCGTACATCACGGGCCTTATTCAGGCCAAAGGTAAAATGAGGAATTTTCCTCTGCTTGAGCTGTAGCAGTATCTTGGTGTAGTCCCCCTCGTTCTTTGCGTGGAAGACAAATCGGCTTTTATTCCTCCTTACCGAGCACTCATTCTCGAGGGTCGGCATGACCTCCTTAAGGAAGCCTACCGCCCCCAAGAAATTGTCCACGATAATAGGCGGTATGTGTCGCCTTTGCCTTCCAGCCTGGTTCTGACCGGAGGTGGGTCGAGAAGACTGGCCAGAGGGCACGCCCTCTGCAGCCAGTCTTGCTGCTCGCTTGGTTCTCCGTGATCTTACCTCACGGAACTCGTCACCCTCGCCATCCGACGAGAGGTCCGATGAGCTGGGCTCCCGGCCTCCCTCGGATGCCGAGGAGTAAGCAGAGTGGCAGGAGAGCACGGATGCTCTCCCACTCCTTGATTGAAAACTGCGCACACTATTGCGCTCGTCATCGGAGTCAGACTCCGAAATTTTGCCTGCACGAGAAACAGCTTCCCGTGAGACGCCCTGGTCAGTAGGTTGTTCAAGAAGGACTACCTTGCCCTTTCCGCCGTAGCGTTTTTGGCGAGGTTTCCTCTTCCTTAAGCCTCCAGTGGAGGTGCTTGGTTTGGCCTCAGCAGCCGGTTCATCAGACCCTGTACGGGTCGAGGTGGATGGAATAGCACTGGCTTCTGCCATTAGGAAAAATTGGAAGTGAGAAAAGAAAGAAAAAACTAGTGGGGGAGGTACTGAGCAGGTACACTAACAGCCCTGCACCCGAAGGTGCAGTGCAATCAACCGCCCTACGGGTGGGCAGCGGGTGCTGAACAGCGTGCAACTCAGAGGACCGGACACCTGTTTCAACAGAATGCGCCTTACCCAGTCACAAGGACTGGATGGCTCAGGTCGTGAGTCGCCCCTCTACCTTTGTAGATTTTCCTTCTTGAAGATGGAGAAGAAGGCAGCTGAGTGTTGCCCTCAGAAGAAGGTGGAGAAGGCAGCTGAGTGTTGTCCCTCAGAAGAAGGCAGCGTTTTCTGCGAGGTCGGTAGAGTGGCGCGATTGCCGGGAGCTTCCCTAAGGTCCCTCCCGATGTTGGCAATCCGCTTGCTCTGCCGCTGCGTAGTCCTAAGCTGGTCTCTCTGAAGAGGCGATGTTGACTCCTCGGCGTCTCGAGGAGAAGTCCAATGCACACAGTTCTCAAATCTCAGGAGGTATACGTGCTGCAGCTGGAATCATCTCCGCCAAACTATTATTTGCTCGTTCTCTACTGTCCCAGTTTGAACTTTAGCTGCTAGTAATTTTCAGGTAGACAAAAGCATATAATAGTCAGCAACTGCTGAAAAATCATAATTACAATTTCTTAACAGATTCTTTAAATATTAATACATAAACTTCACAGTAAAACATATCACTAGCAGCGCCATCACTCGGCACCAAGGCGCACTCCGTAAAATCACCTCTGGCGGACAACCAGTGAACTATAACAACTGATCTTACATAATATCTGTTTATCATGGTCAATGTACCCGTACTATTTTCGCAACCTACTCCTATACAACAACATATATTTCTATCTGCTCCAAGTTCGAATAACAGTTTAGAAGAAATTGTATCAGTATATATTTCGTTGCGGATACAAGATGTGTACAACAGAGTAAGTGATAAATTGCGTTTGGAATGTGGGTAGCGGTATGCTGTCATTTAAATTATATGTCATTCTAATCAATAAAAGGGGAACCAACCAATTGTTGAGCATTGCAGTTAGAATGAATGGGAATTGAAGCTCAGAATACAAACAGTGTATAAATTAGCTTTCAGAAAGACCCTCTCCCAAAATATTAGGTACCTCAAAATACTTGGAAACTTTCACGCAAATTCAAGGGCGGGTTTTTAAAATCTAATGCCATTTGTCGCATTTATGACAGAGGAAAAGGACATTCTAAACGTGTTGATCGTCAGAACTGGATACAACTGCCAATAATATTTTCCTCCAGGTGAGAAATGATGTTACAGAACAACAGAAGAATCAATCTTATTACCGCTACCGTGTTAGTGTCTAGAGATTACTCTGCCTGTAACATTTTATTTCGGTGAACTGTTACGGTATTCTGTTATTATTTACAGAATTTACGACTAACACTAATTATAATATTTAGACATGTTTACATTAGAATAGTTCTTTTCAGCTGAATGTAAACAGTAGCTGCGGCGTGTACTGACACAATGTCAAACCAACAAGTTAGAGTGTGTTAGAAGTGAACTGCTCCAAACAAAGTGCTCACTTTAGCGCATTCTTCGCAACCGAGTATTATGGATATATCTTTTGTATTCAGCGTTGATCTGATTATTTCTGTTGCTACTTGTATTTAAATTAGGTAACCCTGTTTAGGAATTCTCTTCATCTCGTATAAAG
Source organism: Mantis religiosa (assembly GCA_030765055.1). Taxonomy (NCBI): domain Eukaryota; kingdom Metazoa; phylum Arthropoda; class Insecta; order Mantodea; family Mantidae; genus Mantis; species Mantis religiosa. Next base: position 46,341,508 of record CM060950.1, on the reverse strand, counting down.
ACACTGCCGGTGTACGATTTTAACAGTGTACATTTGTGGTTTTACTTCTTTAAGTATTTCGTAGGAAGCAGTCAATTGAAGGAAACAGAGAATGGTATGGGCAATTGATAGCAGATTATAAAAAGGAGCAAAATTCCTCCAAAATTTTTCTTTAACATCCTTCGCGACATCCCTAGGGCGATGGCGTCTGGCGCCGAACTGAAATATTAATTTCCCATAGGAAGGTTCCGCGCCATATATTTGGCACCGCTATTCGCCACTAAACTTTCATACATATGTTTACAAGCTTTAGTAATAATACTTTTACATCAAAAGAAAGAAAAGGTTTCAAAGAAAAATTTGTTCCTTAAGTTTTGTATTCTTGGCCTTAGTGAAGGCTTAAGTTCAAAACCCGTCAACTTCACAAATGGCGCTGGAAAACGTCGTTTTCATTATTCTAACAAGCGGGAGCATCAGCCGTTGGTTTCAGCCCTAACATCCATTCCATTATTTGTCCGTCAGTTAGGTTTTAGAGGAGAATACAGTTTTAATATGTTTAATTAATATTTTCCTCGATGCGCGGTGTGAGCAGTGGTTAATCCTCATGCCGTAGGTCAGGCTGTACATCAGCAACAGTTTTGTAATTAATATCCGGGCTGCAATTGTACCTGTAACTGAATTTCGTTGTCGCATATTTTTCCCCACCAGGTCTTACAAGTGACGTAACTCCCTACAGGAAGTGTATCCAGCTCACCCTTCCACATTCCCCACATGAAGCTAAGCCTCTGTAACAGAAAACAGATGATTCATGTATAAGGGTGCTCCAGCAAACCAAAGCAACATTTTTATAGAGGCAAAAGCTCTGCATGGAGTTGTTAGATTGAATTTCGAGGAATGTTGAACCTAAACTTTTGTTTAATATGGTGGAAAAAAGATTTTGGGGGATATATTTCTATGAACTTTGGAACGGGATTTTGAATGCATATATAACATGACCTCCACGAGGACTATCTCACACGTTTAATTTTGGAAGCCATTAGTTTTCGATAGGATGACATAATTCTGGCTCCTGCTGTTGAGCCTCTCTAGAAAATATTTCTTGTTATGCTACACTTTGTTGCAACAGGCGACGCACGAAGATCATGTACCTCATGGCGCTGTGTCGGACGATTACCTACGGAAATGTTTTAGCATAATTAGAAAAAGCTATTCAATACCTTATTACACGTATTTACTTTTAACTCAGTTTGAAAATAAACAAAGCAAACTGTAAAATATTTGAATGGATAACCTTATAAGCGAATGTTTCCTTCACAATATTAACTTGAAGTCGAGTTACCTCACCCTGATAAAGGGATTCCTTCTTAACTCGTCGATGTCCATACACAAAATGACGCCAACTCTCGCCTTTGCTACGGCAATTCAATAAAAATTTCTCATTGATTCACGTCAATTTAAGTGACGAACATTTCCGTACCATATTAGGTACTTCACATAATCCTTTGTTTTAATACCATTTAAACAATTTAGCATTCAAATAATACTTTTTATAATTTTAAACTACTATTATGGACGTTTGATACATTAATATAACTCTTTTTCTTTCGTTTCTACCTATTCAATCAAAAGTTTACCTTCAGTTGTTTCTCAGTCTGGTTTACTTAAAACTTTCAACATCTTTTCTACAATATTACTGCTCAAAACCCTAATAACACTACAGAATACATACATAATATTGAGTTTTGAGACAAAACAACTGTATTCCTATCTTCTTTTCTATCGCAGGAATGCATTACCGAACTTCGGAAATGTTTTTTCAATAATTTTCAGAACAAGGGCTTATTTTGCTTTTGTTCAAAGCTTTAGTGGAGAATTCACAGCAATTTTACATTTCGCTGTCGATAAAAAATGTGAACTATAGATTGGAGTGATAGTCAATGTTTAAAAATTAGGTGAAAGCTGTATTTGATTTAGCAGTTCAGCTATGACCTTATGATTGACACAAGTGAAGCCTAGATGGGGTTCATTGCTTAACCCTCTCGCTTGAAGCCCTTACATTCTGCTTCAATATTGGTTCAATAAGTATTTCTCCAAGTCATATTTTGTGTCACCATATAGAAGAGCAAAAGTATTATCGTAACATAAAACAGTAAGCACTGCCTGCCGGTTAAATCACATTGCATTTTGGAAATTCAATCCCTTCACCTATAAGTTATATCTTGCTAGTTAAACCCTTTTATTTGCTGAACTTTTTCGTGGGAAACCCTATAAAAACAAAAGCAGGTAATTTATTATTTCACTCCGGACTATTGTAACATGGTGCTTAAAATAGGTTTTTCCATCTTAAATGTACATAAAATTCGCAAATGAATATTTTCTATCTTATTCTCATGATCTAGGTGGTTCTTTAATTCATGTGATAAACAGAATTATGAAAAAAATTACATGTACTTGCAAAATTTAAAGGTATGTTGAAAAAATTGGTTAATATAATGTAACATTTGGCCCTAAAACCTTCTGCTTAACGGAAGCAGATATCCATTCATGCGTTTTTGTGTATAAGTCATCCTTTCCCTTAGTTAACCTTTTTTATTGTTTCCGCTTATTTCACTATCTGTTTTCTATAGTTTCACACGTACACACTATACACATAAACACCCATGCCAAAGGCGGGACTCGAATCCGCGACCCTCTACGCGGCAGAACGCTAAAGACACATGTACGCTCTAATGGACGTGGTTACGATGGGGTTAAAGAACGAAACAGGGCGTTCCAATTAAATGCACAGCAGAAGCGGAGTGCACTTGGTTCTGCTCCGAACGAAATGTCAGCTCCAAAGTTTGAACTAACCTGTGTAGTCCCATCACACCACTGCCGTACGTTTAACTGAAATTTCCCCATTGTCTTCTGAACCTGATTTAACGCACAAAGGTATAACAGCTTACGCGAAAGAGGGGGTAATTGGACCTCCTGGCATGTGCAGGTTAGTTTACGTGCTCAGACATATCCAAGAAGTTTTACATCCCTAAAATTTCTAGAAACCTCTTTGCACATTCCTGACATTCAGAAAGGTTTGCATCCGTCATTGTGCATTCACAAGTCGTTGAAACCTATTTGCTTCAAAGCTTTATGGTTCACTTTATGCTTCCAAGCGATAGTCATTGTATATGTTTTCACACTCATGCCAATAAAATGGTTATCCAGGTGAGAGGTGTTGTTACAAAACTTACCGACACCGTCTTGGTGATTAGAGATGGCTCTGCTTGTGGCATTTTATTACGTTGAATTGGTTAAGATGTTTTATTATTATTCTCACACTTTTATAACCAACTATACTTATTATGTACAGATATGTTTACATTTAAATATTTATTTTCAGCTAAAAGTAAACAGTGGCTGCCGTGTGTCCTGACACAGTATCAAACCAACAAACTACAGTGTGTTAGAAGGGAACTGCTCTAAAGAAACTGCTCATATTTGCGCACCCTTCGCAACTGAGTATTGTGGATATACTTTTTGTTTCAGTGTTGATCTGCTGAAATGTGCCGCTACCTGTATTTAATTATGTCAGTACGTTTTGGAATTCCCTTCCTCTCGCATAAATGCTTTCCAGGCATACCATTTTATTAACGTGTCCTTGCATTTTCGTGGGAAGCACTTAGGTACTTCGGAGGAAGTAATGAAGTGAAGTAAACAGAGAAGGGCATGTGCCACAGACAATAGATAACAATAAGGAGCTAAATTCCTGCAGAATTTCTGCTCGAATACACGTCGCACTACAGGAGCTGGTTCAAGAGGACAGCGTCGGGCGCCGAAGTAAAATACTAATTTTAAAGCCAGCATCCCCGCCATAGGTCCAGCACGGCTATTCACCACCAAACCTACAAACATATGTTTACAAGCTCTGGGAATAAATACCTCAGAACAACAGATGAAAAAACTCCTCAGAAGTATTTGTTCCATAATTTTTGTTTTCTTGGTGTTAGTGAAGGCTAACGTTGAAAACCCGTCAACATATAACGCTAACAACAGACGCTCCAAGCGTTCTTATTATTCTAAAAGGGAAGATCTTCTACCGTTGGTGTCTAACGCTAACTCCCGGTCCATTGTTTGTTTCCTCAGTTTAAGTTTCAAAGGAGACAAACGTTTCTAATATGTCTAATTAATACATTCTACGATGCACAGTGTGACAGCTTTAATCCTCATGCTGTAGTTCAGGCTGTACATTAGCAACAATTTTGGAAGTATGCCTGTGCTGCAATTCTACGTGAACATGGATGTTAGGCATCTTACCCTACCACGTCTTAGAAGTGCTCTCTACAGGCAGTTATCCAGCTCACTCTTCCACAGTTACTACATGAGGATGTGCCCCTATAGAACACGTGGTTTATGTTTGTGCTCCAACATATTTTAACAGCATTGCTCTAGATGCAAGAGTCCCCATGTCTTTTTCTTTTTTCTTTCTTTTTTAACTTAACGTCCTCCAACGCAAAGTCACAACCGACGATGAGTGGATTTGTTGAAGTGATGCTCAAGTGAGCCCAGGGTCTCTAGAGCTTACAGTTACCTGACATTCGTCTTTCAGGGTAAAGCAAACCACGGATAAAACCTTACCTAGCTAAATTACCATGACTGACATTTAAAAGGTGGGTGAGTCCTTATATGTGTTTGTTAGATTGGACTTGGACGGAAGAGGTAGTTCAGTAGTTCAGGCTGTACATTAGCAACAATTTTGGAAGTATGCCTGTGCTGCAATTGTACGTGAATATGGATGTTACGTATCTTACCCTACCACGTCTTAGAAGTGCTCTCTACAGGGAGTTATCCAGCTCACACTTCCACAGTTACTACATGAGGATGTGCCCTATAAATTACAGAGAACACGTGGTTTATGTTTGTGCCCCAACATATTTTAACAGCATTGTTCTAGATGAAAGTGTCCCAATGTCTTTTTCATTTATCTTTCTTTTTAACTTTACGTCCTCCAACGCAAAGTCATAAACGACGATTAATGGAATTGTTGAAATGATGCTCATATGAGCCCAGGGTCTCTAGAGCTTACGGTTACCTGACATTCGTCTTTCAGGGTAACGGAAACCCCGGATAAAACCTTATCCAGCTAACTCACCCTGACCGGAATTTGAACTCGAGACCTCTGGAAAGTGAGGCAGACACGCTACAATCTACGCTATCGAGGTGGGTGAGTCCTTATATGTGGTTGTTAGATTGGACTTGGAAGGAAGTTGAACGTAAACTTTTATTATTATGCAGGAAAAAGTATTTTGAGAGATATGTTTTATGACTTTGGAACGGAGTTTCGAATGGACTGGTTAGATGAGATGACATCCGCATGGATTATCCTGAAGCCCCAAGTTGGAAATCTATTTGCAACCAAATTTCAGATTGGATTGAGTAATTTTGCCTCTCTTTGTGGAGCCACTTCTCCAAATATTTCTTATTATGCTACACTTTGCTGCAGCAGCCGACGCACGAAGATCATATAGCTAATGGCGTGGTGTCGGATGTTTTGCTTCGGAAATATTTTAGCATATTTGAAATAAACTATTCTATTCCATATGAGCCGTACTTATTTTTAATTTACGTTAGAAACAAACAACGCACTTTGTAACATTATTGAATGAAGAACTTCATACGCGTCGGTTTCCTTCACAATATTAAGTTGAAGTCGATTTCCCTCTCACTGAGAAGCCTTTGATTCTTTGATTATTATTATTATTATTATTATTATTATTATTATTATTATTATTATTATTATTATTATTATTATTATTATTATTATTATTATTATTATTATTATTATTATTATTATTATTATTATTATTATTATTATTATTATTATTATTATTATTATTATTATTATTATTATTATTATTATTATTATTATTATTATTATTATTATTATTATTATTATTATTATTATTATTATTATTATTATTATTATTATTATTATTATTATTATTATTATTATTATTATTATTATTATTATTATTATTATTATTATTATTATTATTATTATTATTATTATTATTATTATTATTATTATTATTATTATTATTATTATTATTATTATTATTATTATTATTATTATTATTATTATTATTATTATTATTATTATTATTATTATTATTATTATTATTATTATTATTATTATTATTATTATTATTATTATTATTATTATTATTATTATTATTATTATTATTATTATTATTATTATTATTATTATTATTATTATTATTATTATTATTATTATTATTATTATTATTATTATTATTATTATTATTATTATTATTATTATTATTATTATTATTATTATTATTATTATTATTATTATTATTATTATTATTATTATTATTATTATTATTATTATAATTATTATTATTATTATTATTATTATTATTATTATTATTATTATTATTATTATTATTATTATTATTATTATTATTATTATTATTATTATTATTATTATTATTATTATTATTATTATTATTATTATTATTATTACTATTATTATTACTATTATTATTACTATTATTATTATTATTATTATTATTATTATTATTATTATTATTATTATTATTATTATTATTATTATTATTATTATTATTATTATTATTATTATTATTATTATTATTATTATTATTATTATTATTATTATTATTATTATTATTATTATTATTATTATTATTATTATTATTATTATTATTATTATTATTATTATTATTATTATTATTATTATTATTATTATTATTATTATTATTATTATTATTATTATTATTATTATTATTATTATTATTATTATTATTATTATTATTATTATTATTATTATTATTATTATTATTATTATTATTATTATTATTATTATTATTATTATTATTATTATTATTATTGTTGGTGTTGGTGTTGTTGTTACTATTACTATTACTGTTGTTATTATTGCTGTTGTAATTATTATTGTTGTTGCTGTTATTGTTGTTGTTATTGCTGTTGTTATTTCGTTTCTACATATTGAATCACAGTTTTACCTTCAAATGCTTCTCGTTCCCTTTCATCTTTCACCAATTCGTCATGAATATTAAAGTTTTAAACCCAGAATATTATTTTCAAATAGACAAGTAAGTTTGATTTTCGGGGTCAAAATAAGACAACTCTTACACCTTTCCTCTTTTGTTGTGTAGGGAATCCATGACCATATTTCGGAAATGTTTTTCATACAGTTTAAATACATGGCATTATTTTGCTTGTGTTTCAATCTTCAATTGAGCGTTTACAGCAACTTTAGATTTCCTTGTCGATAGAAGACTTATACTCCAGATTGGACTGATGGTTAATGCTTATAAGGTCTATGAATACTGTATTTGACTCAGGAATTTATCTATGATCTTGCGATTGACACAAGTGAAGCTGAAATAGTACTCCATTAGTTATAGCTCTCGCTTGAAAGTCTTATACTCTGCTTCAAGTTTCGTACAATGAACATTTCGCCAAGAAATACTTTATGCTACCGTAGGGGAGAACAAAAGTACTATCGTAATTTCAATCAGTAAACGTGTATACAACTAAAACAGCATAGTTAAGATCGTACAACAATTTGCGTGATACAATATTGTAGCATCAACAGCACTGCCTGCCGAAGTTCATCGCATTGCCTCTTACCCGAGAATGCGGTATTTAGTTGCCCGATAGCACGTTCAAGTACAGGGACCCTCCTTTATGACGGACAAGCCATGCGCTCTTTCAAATTACATGAAACTCTCATGAATAGAATAAAGCTTATCTTTATGCAAGGAGGCTGAAAGCAGTGTCAGCGCTCACTTTTGTGAGAAGAGAATATAATTACCAAGTGTACCCATTCGTAATGGGCGAATTCGAATACAAAAAAGCTATATATTCACTTCTTGAGTTTTCTCGCGATATTCTCGGAGCGTGAATGCGTTTGCAAAGTTCTATTTTGCGTTTGTCCTGAATAATTTTCTGCATGCTTGAACAGATCTTTACAAGAAGGTAGCTTTTATCTGTATGTCCCATTTGTCTATTTTTACACGTACGTAGTACACATAAACACCATTCCCAAGGTGGGACTCGAACCACGATACTCTACGCAGCGCGAGTCTAGGAACATCCTCTCCAGCGATCCCAAACACTTGTTCTCGATCTGGTTATATAAAACATAATCATATCATTTGCCTTGTTTTGTATTTTCCACAAATTATGTATCTAGTCGTTTCTTGTTAACCTACTTCATTCCGGACAAATTTGAGTGTTCCCTTTGTAATTTTCACGTTCTTTGCAGTTGTAGTGGTCTGCAGTTTTCGTTGCTTGTCCTTCTCTCCTTCTTCCAAACGCGATTTACAGATAACACCATTTCGTTCTTCCTAATTTCTTCTCTTATTATCCATTTATATCTGAAACAAAGGACAATTTATAGTAGAGAGGTAAGGCCTCTCAATATGGCTTGCTTATGGATATCTCTTTTTTTCGGGGCTGTATACTGCAGATGCGGACTTCGGAGACCCTCGTATAAAAAGAACGTTAATCTAGCTTATTTTATTGTCTGTTATTAATTAAACTGTAAATTATGAAACGTTTAACTATTTAAACCAAATTTAATGTCCGCCGTTCCTTAATGGTAGAGTCGGGAGGCTAATCACTCCGAAAGCTTTGGGACGTTTCTTACCTCAAAGTAAATACGAATATGTAGGCGGTCCAATAAAGAATGATCATAATTATTTTACAGTCTTAATCTATTGCACTAAAATTCCATGTTATATTCTGTTAGCTTAATTTGAAAAAAAAACACCGTACAGTTTCATTGTTGGTACACATGGTTCACTCTTGTGACAACCAGGCAAGTTGAGAAATGTTCGTAGTCGCCTACCACTGCAATGTAGGTAACAAGCAAGGAACAATATGCGGCTTTGAAATTCTGCTCTCGTCTCTACAAATCTTCAGTTGAGGCCTATACAATGTTGCAGGAGGCCTATGGAGAGTCTGTTCTTACCTACAGCACAGCTCGAAGGTGGTTTAAAATGCTCAAAGAGGGGAGCCAATCAATTTCAAGGGACGGTGGACCCGGTGCTCCAGTTACTGCTCATACGGAAGAAAACATCAACATTACTGCTGCCATTGTGAGAGAGGATTGAGGAATTACCTTATGATCACTTTCTGAAACACTGAACATTTCATTGTGTGCCACCCACACGTTGGTGATAGAAACCTTACACTTGAGACATGTTTGTGCCCAATGGATTCCAAGATGTCCGCATATTGTCAATGTTGTTGCTGAATATCTTGCAAAAATCCACGTGAAGTGCATTCTTCGGCCTCCCTATAGTCCGGATTTAGGCCCATGTGACTTTTTTCTGTTCCCTAACTTGAAGAAACGCCTTCGTGAGAGGCATTATCCATCGTCAGAAGCAGTGGTAAAGACTGCGGAGGATATTTTGAAGGATCTCTCAGAAATAGTTTCCGCATGTCTTTTAAGCCTGGCAGAAACGCTGGGACAAGTACATTCAGGGGAGACTATTTTGAGAAGGACCATCAAAATTATGAGGATGAGTAAAAGTACGTCGTCAAAAAGAAATTGCGATCATTCTTTATTGAACACCCCTCGTAATTTACAGAACTGCCTTACTTAAATAATGGTAGCCTGAATTTAAAATTCGCTGAAAATGAAATACTCATTTTCCAAACCTGATTAGGTTAGTAGCAAAATCGTGCAACTAGGAATCCATTCTATCTATATTTTAAATATCATAATAATAAAATGCCATAAAACGAGATATTTAGGAATGCTTTGGAATTTAGAGCCTTGTATCTAAAATTCCCTATTAGGAATACCACGCTGTCATTTTAAAAAATGCTGCCAAAATCCAAAATTAAGCTTTGCAAAGCTCATCAAATTTATAAAATAATTTGCAGTTAATAAATATTTCATATATGATGCCTCTTTTCCGTGGGGCAGCCATTTTTATAATGCTAGGGTATAGGGCTGGGGATTTAACTTCAGAATTTTTCTACTAATTTGTTCTTCTTGTAAATTTTATCGAGAAAACATATTTATTATAATTCTCCCCATTCATGGAAAACTTTAAAAAATGAATTAAACTCCGTAAACATATTAGTAAATAAACAAGTCATATTTTTTGGCATAAAACTTCATTTTTCCCTAACAGCAAATTGAATAATGCTTTCCTTAGGCGCAGAAAGTATGAAAAAATATATTTAGGAAACAAAAAATTCTGCAATTCAAATTCAAGAAATCTATATTCTTATCTCTCTTTATAACTATGTAATATATGTTTTCAGGGAGTATTCAGAAGTATCTTAGGATGAGTGTTAACTAATTATCCTCGGTCAGGGTGAGTTACCTGGATAAGGTTTTTTTCCGGGGGGTTCCTTATCCTTCAAGACAAATGTCGGGTAACCATAAGCTCCATGGACCCTGGTCTCACTTAGGCATCATTTTACGCAATTCATTTACCGTCCGATATGACTTAACGTTGGAGGACGTAGATACCAAAAAAAAAAAAAAAAAAAAAAAAAAAAAAAGAACTGAATTTTGTTATTTGCTTTTTTATGTACTATTTTCAATCATTTAATAAAGAAACGTAGCTATTAAAGTAAAGAGCCTTGACTTGTTATTTTCTTCAGCGTTAATAATAATAATAACAATTCAATTCATTGGCAGTGAGAGAGAAAATATATATTTGAGAAAGATGATAGTAAACTCCGGCAAGTTTGCCTCTCTCTCTCTTTTTCGTGTTAAAATGGTATGGTTCTTTACTGAACCTTGCAAAATAATTGAATTAAAGTAGCACAGATGTTTCATAAAAGTTTTCCTCACATACACCTTATTGCGAACCAAACATATGAAATGCAGGAAATTGTCCAGTAATATACTAACTAGAGACGAATTCCATTCCGAAACTCAAAAATTTGTTCGTCCAGTATTCTTTCAGTATAAACAATATCTACTTCTTACTTTCACATAATAAATGTAACTAAAACTGGATTATTCCCAAACAGCAAAATTAGAGTTGCGTTCAAAATTTTATATATAACTACAAAACTTGTTCCAAGCTGTAAGACGTTACACACAGTGCCATCTACGTCTGGCAGCCTGTATTCAATGAAATCGTGGTACCACCTGGCGGACGACCCGTATAATTTGAATAAAATCAATACATCTTCATGACCGAAAGTTAATATACTCACAATGCATTCCCAAGCCATTTGCTTACTAAGCTTTATTCACTTCTGCTTCTACAGATATGCAACGGCGGTGGACTTTTCCCGTGTGGCTTACAAACAAAGAAAATGAAAAAGATTCAGCCATTTAATAATTAAACATTGACGATGTATAATGAACAATAAATGTGTATCGGCTACGTTTTATCCTAAAACCACGAGATGGCGACACCTCCCTCTCTCTCTCTCTTTCTCTCACACTTGTCCTTGAATGGTCTTTATGCCGTTATCTCACAGACCTTATTTGATTGTGCAAATAGGCAACAGAAGGATTGTAGCCATGATTAAACGCAGTGACTCCCCCCCGACCCTACGTTACATGATCGAGCATAAGCAGTCGTATGAAACTGGACTACAATGGTAAAAAAAACGCTCGAACCATGTTTGTTAATCTGCTTCGCTTTAGTCGCTCAGGCAATAATAATAATAATAATAATAATAATAATAATAATAATAATAATAATAATAATAATAATAATAATAATAATAATAATAATAATAATAATAATAATAATAATAATAATAATAATAATAATAATAATAATAATAATAATAATAATAATAATAATAATAATAATAATAATAATAATAATAATAATAATAATAATAATAATAATAATAATAATAATAATAATAATAATAATAATAATAATAATAATAATAATAATAATAATAATAATAATAATAATAATAATAATAATAATAATAATAATAATAATAATAATAATAATAATAATAATAATAATAATAATAATAATAATAATAATAATAATAATAATAATAATAATAATAATAATAATAATAATAATAATAATAATAATAATAATAATAATAATAATAATAATAATAATAATAATAATAATAATAATAATAATAATAATAATAATAATAATAATAATAATAATAATAATAATAATAATAATAATAATAATAGTAGTAATAGTAGTAATAGTAGTAATAGTAGTAATAGTAATAATAGTAGTAATAGTAGTAATAGTAATAATAGTAATAATAGTAATAATAGTAATAATAGTAATAATAGTAATAATAGTAATAATAGTAATAATAGTAATAATAGTAATAATAGTAATAATAGTAATAATAGTAATAATAATAGTAATAATAGTAATAGTAATAATAGTAATAGTAATAATAGTAATAGTAATAATAGTAATGATGATGATGATTAAGGATGAGGATCATGATGAGGATCATGATGAGGATGATGATGAGGATGATGATGAGGGTGATGAGGGTGATGAGGGTGATGGTGATGGTAATGGTGATGGTGATGGTGATGATGATAATAATAATAATAACGTTAATAACAATAATGATAATGTTAATAATAATGTTAATAATAGTAATAATAGTAGTAGTAGTAATAGTGGCGGTGGTGGCGCTGGCGGTGGCGGTGATGGTGATGGTCGTGGTGATGGTGACGGTCGTGGTGATGGTGATGGTGATGGTCGTGGTGATGGTGATTGTCGTGGTGATGGTCGTGGTGATGGTGTTGGTGATGGACGTGGTGATGGTCGTGGTGATGGTGATGGTCGTGGTGATGGTGATGGTGTGAAATGTGTAGTGTGTAACGCCCGCTTTTACTACATACGGCACCACAGGATGTGACACTGATGATACATGAGATGAAGATGGAGAACCGGTGGAATGAGATGGCGGGGGAAACCGGAGGTCCCGGAGAAAACCCGCCCCAGCGCTGTGTTGTCCACCACAAATCTCACTTTGCGGTCGCCTCGGATCAAACCCGGGCCGCCTTGGTGAGAGCCAAGCGGCCTAACCACTGAGCCACAGTGCGGCCTATGGTAATGGTGATGGTCGTGGTGATGGTGATGGTCGTGGTGATGGTGATGGTGATTGTCGTGGTGATGGTGATGGTCGTTGTGATGGTCGTGGTGATGGTGATGGTCGTGGTGATGGTGGAAGTGATGGTCGTGGTGATGGTGATGGTCGTGGTGACGGTGGAAGTGATGGTCGTGGTGATGGTGATGGTCGTGGTGATGGTGGAAGTGATGGTCGTGGTGATGGTGATGGTAATGGTCGTGGTGATGGTGGAAGTGATGGTCATGGTGATGGTGATGGTGATGGTCGTGGTGACGGTGGAAGTGATGGTCATGCTGACGGTGATGGTGATTGTCGTGGTGATGGTGGTAGTGATGGTCGTGGTGACGGTCGTGGTGATGGTGATGGACGTGGTGATGGTGATGGACGTGGTGATGTTGATGGTGATGATGATGGTCGTGGTGATGGTCGTGGTGATGGTGATGGTGATGGCCGTGGTGATGGTCGTGGAGATGGTCGTGGTGATGGTGATGGTGGTGGTCGTGGTGATGGTCGTGGTGATGTTGATGGTGATGGTGATGGTCGTGGTGATGGTGATGGTGATGGTGTTGTTGATGGTCGTGGTGATTGTGATGGTCGTGGTGATGGTGATGCTCGTGGTGATTGTGATGGTCGTGGTGATGGTGATGGTGATTGTGTTGGTGATGGTCGTGGTGATGGTGATGGTGATGGTGTTGTTGATGGTCGTGGTGATTGTGATGGTCGTTGTGATGGTGATGGTCGTGGTGATGGTGATGGTGATTGTGTTGGTGATGGTCGTGGTGATGGTGATGGTGTTGGTGATGGTCGTGGTGATGGTGATGGTCGTGGTGATGGTGATGGTCGTGGTGATGGTGATGGTGATTGTGTTGGTGATGGTCGTGGTGATGGTGATGGTGATGGTGTTGGTGATGGTCGTGGTGATGGTCGTGGTGATGGTGATGTTGATGGTGATGGTCGTGGTGATGGTCGTGGTGATGGTCGTGGTGATGGTGATTGTGTTGGTGATGGTCGTGGTGATGGTGATGTTGATGGTGATGGTGATGGTGTTGGTGATGGTCGTGGTGATGGTGATGGTCGTGGTGATGGTGATGGTCGTGGTGATGGTGATGGTGATTGTGTTGGTGATGGTCGTGGTGATGGTGATGGTGATGGTGTTGGTGATGGTCGTGGTGATGGTGATGGTGATGGTCGTGGTGATGGTGATGGTCGTGGTGAGGAAGAAGAGGGGGAAGATGAATTATTATAATTATTATAATTATTATTATCAAATAATAATGATGCCGTTTTAATGACCAACATTATAGTCTCGTTGCACAGTATATTATTCAAGCGTAGAACTACATAAACATCCGAAGCAGCCAGCTACAACATCAAGAAAAATACGAGAGTAACTAAATACACACAATTTGACACTTGCGCCAACGATAATATTTGAAAGAAATATCAACAGTTTAATTCATTAAAATTGCAGCACATCTAAGTTAAAATATAAAAAATGTTCTTAGTCATTTTAATTCTTGAATTAACAGAACATTCTTAAAGAGTTATACGTATAATTTCATATACTTTAATTTTAATTATTGACTAAACGAAACGCTTTAACCAGACCTATATTCCTTAGTATGGTAAATTGAAAAAGAACATGCTAAGCTGGTCCATGGTGGATGGTATGCTCATTACACTGTCTCTGTGGTGGAGTTTACATTACTTGGCCGTGCTGGAGTTTATCGTCTCTAGTGTAAGCAAGTGCATAATACCTCAGTATATTTGATAAATATTTATAAAGCTTTTTTTTAATCTACGTGTTCCAACGTTGTCATATTGGACGGTGAATGAACTGGGTGACATGATGTTCAAATGTTGTCCTGACGTTCGTCCTAAAGGATAAGGGAAAACCTTCGGAAAAACCCTTATTTAGTTAACTCACGCTGACCGGGATTGGAACTCGGGACCTCGTGAAGGTGAGGCAGACACGCTACCATCTACGCTACCGAGGCGGGCTTGTATAGTTGCCATTACAGTTTCACTACAATGACTTTAACATCGAACATGCAGTATTATACACCCTGTACAAATACATGAAATTGCTGACCCAAGGCCCCCTGGTCATAAGCCTTTGGTTTTCCTGAGCAGCTTGCTGTCATTTCTTCTTGACCTTCGCTTCTTTTACTCTAATCCATTTTTCTCTTAACCTATATAAGAATTTTCCTGTCCATCTATGTTTTTCACCCGTCCCCGTTAACATGCGTAACGCCACTACCTCATTGCTCACACTGTCCTATTTCTTGACGAATGTCGGGTAACTCTAAGCTCTATGGACCCTGGGCTCATTTGAGCATCATATCACCTATTCCATTCATCGTCGGATATGATTTAACGTTAGAGGACGTACATTACAAATAAATGTCCCATTTCTTATTCAATATTTTTCTCCTGTAATTTGTAACTCCTTACATTCTATCAGGTAATGAACAGTGCTCTCTTCATCTCCACAAAATTCACATATCCTTATCTCATTACATCTCATCCCTTTTATATATATTATTCCTACTTTCATCCATGCTATGCCTTCTCTTCCCGTTTTATCACATTGATCTATATATATTTTACCTACCCCATTCCGTCTTTAATTGCTTTTAAAATTTCAAGGATATCTTTTCATCTATACTATCCCATATCTCCTGCTTGTCTATGTCTTGTACTCTGGTTCTCACTTCCCTCCAAAGAACCGCTATAATTTGACTCCTATGCTCTACCTCAGTATCTGGGATTGTCTCCTTAAATCTCAAACTGTGGTATCTGAAAATGTGGAATGAGACCTAGTTTGAACAAAAAAATTAAATGTTAGTAAGATATTATATCAACTGATAAGGTTCAATCCGAAAGCTTCATAAAAGTTTTAAACTCCTGACATTTTTAAAATGGTCCAAAATTACTTGCGGATCCTTGAGCCGTTTTTGTACTTTAAACCACAAATATCTTTAACTTCTCCTTTCATCATCATTTCAGCGATCATCATAACCAACAAATACATCCATAATATAACCGGCACATTGTTAAATAAAATGTGTACTGTGTTATACTTTAAAATGTTCGATGCCCATCCTAAGTGAAAGTACTCATTTTATTGCTGCACCTAATATTTACAAAAGTATTTATTCTATTTGTTTTGATATCTTCATTACTCTACGGAAGTTGGAGAACTAATTTTTAAAACCTGGTATACATTAAGATTTTAGATTATTGCTGAATATCGCATTTGTGACAAGTTGAGTGTTAGCGAAACTTGAACTCTATGTCATGCTAGTTTAAAGCAAACAAATTATCTGTGAATCTAGACAAAACAAAGGTGGTCAAATTTATAATCTGTCGTACGTCACATCCACAAATAGAAATCGGCATTAATGTTGTGTTATTAGAAGAAATTGACGGCATAAAGTGTCTGGGCCTTCAAGTGGCAGATGTTTAGATTTGAAAGCTCACATAAAATGTATCTTACCTAAATTCAGCTCTGCCTGTTATGCTATCCGAGAGCTGGTTAATGTGAGTTCTATTGACACACTTAAATTAGTATATTATGCATACTTTAACTCCATTTTTGGAATACGGAATATTATTTTGGGGCAACTCAGTAGAAAGAAGGTTATAAGAATCATTACTAACACCCACAGCAGATGCTCCTGTAAAGATCTTTTTAGAAGCTTGAAGATATTAACGCTTCCTTGCATGTATATATTCTCAATCCTAAAATTCTGTGTATGCAATCGTGCCTTATATGCATCAAATAATGTAATTCACAGAATAAACACTAGACAAAGGTATAATATCCATTATCCCAGTGCTAAACTTTCTTGCTTCCAGAAAGTTGTGTATTATGAAACTATCAAAATATTTGGCGCACTTCCTAATGCTGTTAAAGAAGAAATTGATTATTTCGGTGTTTTTAAAAATGCTGTTAGTGAGTACCTTTGCTCAAAATCTTTTTATTCTGTACAAGATTATCTGAATGACAAATTATCCCGATAATGCTTCTGTAGCTCCGTAAGTAGTATCTAACTGTTCCATAGACAAATCATTACCAATAAATATTTGATGGAAGTTGAAAGTTTATTTTTAATGTATATGTATTTAAGAAATAACAAGAATGGTATCCGTTGCCAAAAGGTTGAGACGTACCGGTATAACCCAAGTGAAAGCTGAATTAAAAAGGGTTTGATTTTGTATCATATATAATTATCCCTGCTTTGTTTTCCATAATGTTGTTCATATTGCTTGTATACTATAATATGTGTTTTATGTTTACTTTTATACATATATATGCTTTTAAATTTTATACCTCTGGACACGTTCAATGTTCACAGCCCATTCTGGCTACAAGTGTTCCTACTGAACGCAAATCAATCTAATCCAATCTAAGCCCGCCTCGGTAGCGTTGTGGTAGAGTTTCTGCCTCATGTTCAAGAGTTCCCGAGTTCGAATCTCGCTCAGGTGAGTTACCTGGATATGGCTTTTTCGGGGTTTTTCCCTTATCCTAAAAGACGAATGTCAGGTAACTCTAAGCTCTGTGGGCCCTGGGCTCACCTGTTCCATTCGTCGCCCGATATGATTTTTCGCTGGAGGACATAAATTACAACAACAAAAATCTAATGCTTGGAACTGTTTGTTTCTATAGGCCCTTGCTGAATGTTTTGGTGCAGCACTGCACTACCTAAGCCTCAGTTCGGCTCCTGGTTTGAACTTGCGTCGTTTAATGCTACTTCATCCACAGTTAGTCTGAGAATTCTCAAAGAAGATAAAAGGCACTTTTGATTTATTTCTTTTAGATTTATGGGTATACTCGTATGTCAGCTGAACTTGAAATCAAATCAAAGCAGAGAAAAGAACAGTTAACAAGGTAGTGTCTGGCTGTCCTTGTGAGCGGGCGTGTTTGTGTTCACTCGTGAAAATAACCATAACCTAATGGACAGTGGATCGACTACTAATGTTCCTGATAAATGTTGTAAGAGGTGTAAAGCTAAACTGGTGAACGGCTTAAAATGTTGCATCTGTGAAAACTGCTACCATAATAGTTGTGGTAAATTAAGTAATATTAAAATGATTGACAACAACGGTGCCCAGTGCTGTGAACGTGAAAACAAGCGTACGTATCCTGATGACATGGAAATGGGCTTTTACGGAGCTTTAAGTGAAACAGCTGATTCAGAAAACAAAATTGGCATTCGAATTGTTAATTACATTATCCGCCATAAACATTTGGTAATTTACGAATTACGTGAAAGCGATAAACTCCTTAAGGGCCATTTTAACACTCTTAAATCACCGTGTGCAATCTTCAAATATTCCTACTTCTGATCATGGCAACAGTGAAATTGTTTCTAATGGTGTAATTAATGGAAGTGTTAGCGAAAATGTGAAGTCTATATCCGGTGAAAATACGCGTTATGACACTGCCCAATCTGACCAAATCTCGGAAGGGGAGAACTGTGTTGCTTCTAGTGATGGTAAACAAGACACCGCCGATCCACACGACGTTCGAAGCAAGTGGTCTGCAGCGGTTAAGTAGGAATAAGACAAAACATAAACAAGCAATAGTTGGTAAAAGACTAAATAAAAACTCTGGTTTAAAAACTGTATCCAAGAAGGGTTATTTAGCTGTATTAAGACTTGCTCCAGCTACAAAAGTGGTGCAATTAAGAGTTGCGTGTTAAGGTAAGTTTCCGCTATACAATGTGTGAGAATTTAAAATCTAAGTATCCAGATGTATCTTCTAAAGTTTTTATTAATTATACTAATGTAAACGGGCAATGCATACGGATTTTTGGCCACTGGGTACATTAGTAACTAAGTTTCTTCTAAAGAGACTGCACAGGGCACTGAGTGCATTATGAGGCCTCACTACTATAGTGACATGTAATGGAATTAATATTTTATTTTGGAATAGTCAGTATTTACCAAATAAAAATTGACTGTATTTCAATTATTCTTTTGAGATAAGAGTTGACGTGTTCTGCATTGCGGAGCATTGGTTAAAATATAACGAAATTAATCTTATTAAATTATCTGGCTATTATATTTCTAGTTATTATTTTAGGTCTAATACTGTATATTCAACTATTTTGACCCACAATAACAGTACTTGTCTTGCTGTATATGGACTTAAAAATACTTAAAGTTGTGTTGAATAAAATTTATTTGTTAAAATTTATTATCGTAACCTACGTTACAATAATATGCCATCCTCATTGCTTTCGTTGCGCTAATTCTAGTGAGCAATCATGTTCATTCATAAATTGTTGAATGTGTATTTTCTGCGCCTCTCATTGAAACAATACAAAAAGTATTGGGAGAAGGTTCGTTCAATGTCACATGACTTTAAAGATGCGTATGAGTAGTACATATTATTTTCATATATTTGTCCGAGACTTAGTTTATTTCTTATATTACGCAGCATTGAAATTCCAGTATTTTTGTGTAGAATATTCGATAATTTATTTTTTGTTCGTTTGGTAGGTGGTGCACTCTCTATATTGTTAATTTTTGCAGACATCTCCTCCACTGCTTTTAGACAGCTCGAAAGAACATCCTTCAAGCTGTTTAATGGTTGTTGATATTACCCAAAACTTTTGATTTATTTATTTATATGTTTATGGAGATTGACCAATAATTGTTGTGAAAGTAATACTATTAACACGATATATACAACACCTTGCACTCTCTGGAAGACAGATCTACCTGCTTGGCGAGTGGTAGTAGTAATGAAACTAGAACTACGCGTTGCGAACCGGATTATCCCTGCGTGTTTTCTCCGGGACTGACGTCAGCAGATTCGTAAACTTCATATCCCTTTAAAGGTGTACGGGATCCGATGTCTGCTAATCAAAGTTCCCTCGATGTATTTAAATGTTCACAAGAACACATGCTAAAACGGCCATGCATATTTCGCACTATATTGCTGTGCATTCTGGAGTGCACAAACAAAACAATTATTTTCAGTGTTAAAATTGAATAAATATGAACCCGGTTCTTATAGATTTGTGGTAACTGAAATATGTTTGTAGTATTTAACGCCCACTTTTGCTATATACGACACGGCAGGTGGTGACATTGATGATACATGAGATGGAGATGGAGCACCGATGGAATGAGATGGCGGGGGAAACTGGAGATCCCGGGGAAAACCCGTCTCCGCGCCTTGTTGTCCACCACAAATCTCACTTTGGGATCGAACTTCCACTTTTGTGAGAGCTAAGCGCTCTAGCCGCTAGGCCACGGCCTGGCCTATTGAAGGAAACTGTGATGACAATAGGTATATACAACATATAATTCTTAGTTGATTTTGGAATTTAGTTGATCTTAAAATTAAGAAATGCTACACTGCAACCACTGCTATCTATGTCCTTGAAATTATCTATTCTTTTATCCCTTTCTGTGACTGCATTAGCGTCAACATTTATCTACACAATATTTGCGGTTTGCGCCATTCGGTCCCCCTTGTCGCACGCTCTCTCCGATGAACATGCCTCCTTTTATTCATTGGCCAAGGCACGCACTCATGGACAGGCCAAGTATATTTCATCGCTCACTGACGCTCCTACTGGTGTGATGTTACACGGGACACGCCAGTTATTGCCTTATCTTCAGGAGCAATACCAGCGCCTATTTGGCGAGGCTCAAGCTGAACCCATGGGTAGCGCGGCGGCCCTGAGTAGTCCCGTGGCTCACATTAGTCAGTCCACGGAGGAGAGTCTACCAGGTCCCATTGCAGAACGAGAAGTACATCAAGTGGTGCAACATTTGAAACGCAATACGGCGCCTGGCCCGGATGGTCTTTCTTATGAATTTTATTTTGCGTTCTGGCCGATAATTAAGGATGAGTTTGTTGCAGTGCTACAGGAATTACGGGATGGAGGCTGGTTTCCAGAACATTTCGCGAATGGAATTATAATTTTACTCCCGCGGAAACACTGCCCTCTGGCAGCGATGGACTTTCGTCCAATAACACTGCTTAATTCAGATTACAAAATCATTGCAAAGCTTTTGGCTAGCAGACTAAAACCAGCATATGAGGAGGTGCTCCATGTTAATCAAACAGCTCTTCAACGCAAGAACATTGTTGGTCCCCTTACGGAATTAAGAGATGCGGTCGTCCATCTTGTGCAGAACCATAGCTCCTTGGCATTAGTTAATCTGGATTTTCATAGAGCTTTTGATGGAGTTCAGCACTGGTTTATATGGCGGTGTTTGCGCGCAACTGGGGTACCTCAACAAATGATAGCGGCGATTGAAGGGCTTTATCGCCAAGCGTCGTCAAGAATACTTTGTAACAGCTTTTTGTCGACACCAATTCCAATAAGACAGTCAGGCAGGGGCGTCCCTTATCTATGGGACTGTTTGCCTTGACACTCAATCCATTACTCCAGATGCTACAAGAGAGGCTGCAAGGCTTAACTATAGCTGGGGAACAATTTAAAGTAATGGCTTACGTGGATGACGTGACCTGGGAAGATACACCAAATTGCTGCATATGAAAGTGGTTCCACAGACCACTATACTAGGGGTTATATTTACCTCCAACCTAACAGAAATGATTTCTCTTAATTGGACCCAGAGGCTGAACGCGCTACGTTTTAACTTACATTAAGTTCGCTCTCCAAATCTAACGTTTTTGCAACGCATCTGGTACATTCATACTTATGCCTTGAGTAAACTGTGGTATGTGGCGCAGATTTTGCCGCTCCTTAAGCAGTTCGCCCAACGTTTTGAGACTCTGCTCGGATACTTCCTGTGTACGGGGAAAGCATATCGAGTAGCTCGCCCGCAATTGCGTCTTCCTCTAAAGAAAGGAGGTTGTGGACTAGTGGATGTTGACAACAAGTGTATGGCGCTGTTGGGAAAGAGAGGATTGTCCTCGTTACTTGGCTGTGAGTCTCCAATTGACCTAATGTGGAAACAAAATACAGTCGTGACTGGAAATGCGTTGGGGACAATGCGACAAACTGTAACCTTCCATCGATATGGAGAGAAACGGTTTATGAAGTGATTAATGACACGGTTCCAACTGCAGAAAAGATGTGGCGTCACGGGAGAGTGAATTCGAAGATCTGTGGCGTATGTGTGGAAGATGATACACTTGAACATCGCTTGTACAACTGTCAGAGTGCTGATTTGAGTTGGACGTCCATCCGAGACACATTACATAAACTTCGTCCAGAAGAATATTTACCTTCAGTACCACAGCTGGTACAACTGGAGTTTCATTTCAAAGACACGAAATTTCACAATTTTTCAGTGTGGTTGGTTGCTGGTACACTACATTGGCGGCTGAAGGTAAGGCGAGGAGACACTGTGTTAGGAAAGCACCTACGCGTATTTTTGAAGGAGCAGAGGTGGACCTATTTACGGAAGAAAAGCTGCGTTCTCTGGAGCCATACATTTATCACTTAGAACAAATGCAGATCCAATAACCATTTAAGCAGATAGAACCCTTCCTTTGTCTCACAGTACAAGCCAATAAAACAAGACATTTTCTTACCCGGTACCCATTCCCGTCTTAAATAAACAAAAAAATGAAAATAAAAAAATAAAAACAAAAACTTAAAAATAAAAATAAAAAATAAACAAAAAATAATATAAAATAAAAAATAATTAAAAAGTATAAAAAAATAAAAATAAGAAAAAAGGATGGAAAAAACACCTTTCGGAACCCAAAAATTTATCTATCTAGTATTCCATCAGTATAAACTATATGTGATATTTACTTTCACATAATTTAAAGGTAATTAAAATTAAAATATATCCAAACAGCGATCTTAGAGTTTAACACAAGTCTTTATATAGAACTGTAAATCTTCTTCCAAGCTGAAAGAAATTACAGAAAGAGCCATCTATGTTTAGCATCATGTACTCAATGAAACGGTGGTACCACCTGGCGGACAATCAATATAGCTAATATAAATTCAATATATCTTCATTTCAGAAGTTTTATACACTAAAAATACATTCTCAAGCAACATGTTTACTCACTTCAGCTCCTAAAGCTACTCATAGTGCTGCTACTGCTACTACTTTGTGAGACAATCTCTAGCGATGAAAAACTAGTATTACTTTTCTGCTATCAGTGCTACTACGATAAATACTGCTATTTCTACTACTACTACCACTACTACTATTTCTGCTACTACTACTACTATTTTTATACTACAACTACCACTACTACTGCCAGGACAAGTACTACTTAATACCACTACCATTACTACTACTACTACTACTACTACTACTACTACTACTACTACTGCTACTACTAGTACTACTACTACTACGGCTATTACTACTACCTGTGGATATGTTATTATTTACTTATAAGAAGAAGTTGTACAACAGCCATTCACAATGAACCGGACTTCATAGTCTTTAACCAGGATATACAGCATACCCATACATTTCGTTTATCATACAGATACATCAAAATATTGTATTTTAGTCAAACCGTTGGAGATATCTAACAAAATTGATAAGAAACATAACAAATTTTTCGTGCAAATTTTGGTTTCTGGAGTGGTGATAGTAGCATTTTTGGATTATATTAAACTTATATAACTACAATTTTGTACTTATTTGAAATTGTAGTTTGAGTTATACTGTACGTAGACAAAACGCACCTAACATTTATAAAACACTAATTTAGAATTGGGTGGACATTAAAACTTAAACTCCTCTGAAATTTGATATCAAACTTTGTTAAAGTTTTTCATACAATTCCCCCACATCAAAATAACGTTTTTATGGATGTGTGTACAACTGTTGCATGCTTTATATTATGTTAATTTATGATCCACGTTAAGACTTAACGGCCGATGAATGAAATGGGTGAAATGATCCTGGAATGAACCCAAGTTTCATAGAGCTTACACTAGCCCGACATTCATTCTCCATGTTAAAAGAAATCACCGCAAAATAACTTATCCAGATAATACACCTGGCCCGAAGTTCCAAGTGGAACCACTTGAACGTGAGTCAGGCACGCTTCCATGTACGCAACAGGGGCAGGCATTGTCAGTGTGGCTCACAAAGAAAGAAATTGCAAACGCTTTGGCTATTTACTAATTAAACTTGAATCATGTGCAATTATGGATAAATGAGTTTTGTCTACGTTTCATTCCAAAACCATGAGATGAAGACATTTATATGTCTATCTCTCTCTCTCTGTCTCTCTCTCTCTCTCTCTCTCTCTCTCTCTCTCTCTCTCTCTCTCTCTCTCTCTCTCTCTCTCTCTCTCTCTCTCTCTGTCTCTCTCGCTCTTGTACCTGAATGGTCTTTATATCGTTAGTCCACAGACTTTATTTGATTGTGCAAAAAGGTAACAGATGTATATTAACCACGATAAAACGCAGGACCCTCACACTCCCCCTTTGTTCCTTCAACACTGAACTTTAGAGTAAGATAGGACACCTCAGTTTTTCGTAATTCAGTAATTTCTAACACTGGAATGAGGTAAACAAGTATTATTTTTAGAAAAATTTAGTTCCAAATTAGAATACTTAACAAATCAAACCTTTGAAATCTAATCATTATGAGAAGATGTTTAATGTTAAGCGTGTCTCTGCATTTTCTGAAGTTTTAAAATTCGTTTATGTTAACACAGAGTAATTATTTTTCTCGCCTAATGCAGTTTTCGTTTACTTGTCTTGTAATGATGACACCTGTAGACCAGAGCACTTCTTTTAAAATTGCCGCAATTTTCGTGAATCAGGGCTCGGAATATACAACTTAAATACAGTCTTTACTGAACTAGGTATCATCCAAATATGATACATTTGTTTCTTCTACCTTTTCACCTACTTCATTCCGGACACATTTCAGTGTTCTCTTTGTAATTCTCGCGTTCCTTGTAGTTTTAGCGGTCTGTAGTTTTGGTCTGTTGTTCCTTCCTCTTAATCCTGATCGCGTACCCTTTTCCCCAATTTGGACTTCACGTGGAGCTGAAGTCGATATTCCTGTGACTTTGTGGGTCCGTGAAATGATATTACACTGCTCTCTCGATTCCTACGAATGTCCATTTTTCCACTGCCATTGTTAGGGAGTGGTAAATTTCTGTGAATAATAAGATGCTTTTTATTTCATTTACAGATTACACAATTTCGTTTTTCCCAATTTCCTCTCTTTTTGTCCATCTAGAATTTGTCTGTCTGGAACAAAGGACAAATTTATTACTTGCAATTTGACTTTATTATGAAAATTCTTATCTGGGCTGTTTACTGCAGAAGCGGATTTTCGAGACTCTTGTCTAAAGCACAACACGATAATTTAGCTTATTTTGAGTATGTATTAGTAATTAAACATTAAATTATGAAACATTTTACTGTTTAAGCCCAATTTAATGTCCACATTACTTCATGGCAGAGTGGCAAGACTAATCACTCCGAAAGCTTTAACACGTTTCTTAGCTCAAAGTAAACACAAATACATAAGTCATTAAATCGAAAGAAGGACAAATCACTCGTATTAGCTATCATTTACTGTGAATGATAGGCACTTATAACAAGTATAGAATTTCAATCAAAATCTGAATCCACCACTACACCGATAATGCAGGATATGAGGCACCTTGCAAGTAAAATAAAGGCTTCTAGGAAAGCTTCAGTGAGTGTGAGTAAATAACAAATCTCAAGAACAACATTACTTACGTAGAACACTTGGTACTTTAGATGAGAATGTTACAAAATTTGACATGAAGCATAATCTCTTCATGTGAAAAAAAAAAAATTTGCATCATTTTTATATTATATAAATAGTTGTTATGAATTTTATCTTTTACAATAGTATTCCCTTCCACCTAACAAGTTCGAAAGCGACACTTCATTTCAAGCTCTTTTTGTGACCCTCTGATGCTGCAAAAGAAATTTACAGAAACAACTACCTGTGTGCTTTTCTATGAGAAGGGTATATCTCATAAATAAAAAGTTGTAAATCCCTAATGTGGTATTTACACTGTAATATCCAAGCACTGGACGAGAAGGCACGTGCTGAAAGTTGGACAAACTCTTATTACGTAAAATTTTTACATTACGTTAACAGATAATTTTGGTCTTTACATATTTATTACTGGAGTGAACGAATGATATGCTACCATTGAATAGTTTGCTGTCTCCAATATTTACAATTTCCTCAAATATAAAGTCATTAATCCTGTTATTGAGTTCGTAACCAACCAAAGAAACAAACGTCAAAGCCTATACATAATAACTATGTGACAAAGTAGTTGACTGCTGTATTCCCTGCTGCCATTGTCTCTACAAGAAAATATACAATTATTGATATAAGAACCCACGTTCTGTTACCACAAAGATATTCAGAATACCTGAAGGAAGGCAAACCGAAATGTAGATGCAAATAAGCGAAATATTTAATCGTTTATCTCGACTAATACGAAAAACATGCTAAGCTCTGTGAAGGGAGTTTTGGGGTCATATAATTCCTGTTGAGAGGTTCAATTTAATTTTTAAATTGTCAGATCTTGATATAGTTTGTGCCATATGCAGAAAATATAAATCAGAACGTAATTATATAGTTTATCAAATGACAGAGAAGCTTCATGCACAAAATATTATACATCTCCATTAAATTAAAGGTTTTCAAATGACTCTTCATAGAATGACATTAGCACAGGGCATTGCAGAACAAGCGGAAAGTGGATATGTGTAGCTGGACGTTGCAGAGCACATACACCCAAATGGACTAACAACTTCAATGTGGGTATTGGTCTACTGTCGTCAGAAACAGCAGCGTGTGTAAAGCAATTTCAAAATCAGCACTTTGTCATATAGTGACAATCCAAGAACGAGAACGAAAACCTACAACACTTGTAAAACCTACAGCTGCATCTCCATGTGCTTTTTAAGAAATTCTTCTAAAAAACAAATCGCTACTCAATGCGGACTCGCTCCCCGTGTATATATTACTTTAACTACCCCTAGCTAACTACACTTCTTCTAAAGATGTCCACAGGATAAATTCACAGGTAGAATTGAGAGTTAAGTCGGATAAGTAATTCCAGTTTGCCACAGGCCACTATTTCGATCCATTTTGATTACCTGGTGGGTACATCCTGTGTAGCTGACCACTAACCCGGCTCGGAAACTGGAGCTCGTCCGGCCGGAGGAGAAACTGTTCACTCAGTATATATCATCCCGCCATTCATCGCCGAGATACTCGCCCAAAGAAACTAACAGATGACAGATGACATGAAATGTTAATGCAGGTGCAATGGTGGCACAGGAATTTTGGGGTATTTAATTATTCTATCCAGCATTCCCCTAGCCACCGGAGAATATCGCCAAAAAAAAACCGTGTGTCAGGTAGGTCGGCCACGGAATTGGAACATGGACCGTCCGAATGCGCGCCCGAGATGAAACCGCCAGAGCCATGCCGCTCGATATAAAAAGTAGTTACACACGAGTACACGCACAACTACCTCTTGTTGTTCCAAAACCTCCAAACCATGGTCCTTATACTTGTGTTCATTTATTTAGCAATATAGTACAAGGGCGGTTCAATAAAGAATGATCATAATTGATTACGGTCACAATTTTTCGCACTAAAATTCAATCTTATTATTTTCTGTTAGCTTAATGTAAAACAAAAACACCGTAGTAGTTTCATTGTTGGAACTCCAGGGTCTCGCCTGTGGGAAACGAACAAGTTCAGATATGTTCAGTATCGCCTACCGCTGCAATGGAGGGAACATGGGAGGAACAAAGTGCGACTTTGAAATTCTGCTTTCGTCTAAACAAATCTTCATTTGAGGCATATACAATGTTACAGGAGGCCTATGGACAGTCTCAGAATAGACTGTCATGTTGACAACGAATATCATTTTCCAATCCTTCCGCTTTTTGTGTTTAATCGAACTGCCAAATTTAGTAAAAGAAACACATGTTTGTTACCTTCCTGCATTAGATGAGTAAATGTATAATATTAAATGTTCCAGATGTACACCAGTATTTGTTAAACAATAATACAACTTATTGCCGAGCTCCTGTCCAAGTTTATTTTAGAGCAATCTCTTTTCCAGATAATACCTCCAACTTCCACGATAGGATTATGTTTAGGATTACTGCGGAGTGGATTCAGCACCCAAATATGGTTTATTGTACCTAAACTCCTAGTGGGACATCCCCGGGAGGAAGGATGAGGGAGAGGACTTAGAGGCCGGCCGACCCAAGGAATCACGAAAATGCCGAAACACCCGCCGACACTTCTACCCTGATAGAGACCACCAGATGAGGGAGAATGTGAAACGACAATGGAGGGACAGGAAATTCGGGGGATGTAACTAAATTACCCAGCATTCGCTTTGCGACGAGGAAATCCCCCAAAAAATCAATAGGCCATGTAGGAAGGCCACAGGAATCGAACCCGGACCTCCATAATTCGGGCCCGAGGCGACACCGCTTGAGCTATCCCACTGGGATGACTATTGAATGTTTATAAATGTATAATATTAACCAACTGATGCCGCCTTGGTAGCTTAGATGGTAGCGTGTCTGCCTCACATTCAAGAAGTCCCGAGTTCGCATCTCGGCCAGGGTGAGTTATCTGGATAAGTTTTTTCCAGGGTTTTCCCTTATCCTTCAAGACAAATGTACGGCAACTCTAAGCTCCATGGACCCTGGACTCATTTGAGCATCACTTCACCCTTTTACTTCATCGTCCGATATGACTCAACGATGGAGGACGTAACTTTCAAAACAAAAACTGAATTTTGTTTTTTGCTTGTCTATGCACTATTTTCAATCATTTTATAAAGAAACATAGCTATTAAAGTAAAGACCCTGTTGACTTGTAATTTTCTTCAGCCTTAATAATAATAACAATTTAATTCATAGGCAATGAGAGAGAAAAAAATATATGAGAAAAGATGATAGTAAATTCCGGCAGGGATACCTCTCCCTCTTCTTTTTTCCCCCCATAATGCATGAATACTGCAAATGATGTAACTTTTCGCAAGGCAAAAATGTAAACTCCCGCAGGGTAATTTGGAGTGTTTCAGCGCAGAGCCAAAAGGGCAAGATGGCGGTCGTGCGCAATCTATGTATTTAAATGATTTATTGTCCTATTTAGTTTATGTTTAGCATGCTTCGGGATACAAGTGACTTTCTGGTGAATTTAGTGGCTTCGGGATGAATTAAGGGGGCGTCTCAGTTTGTAACTATAAGCTTTTGAGACATATTTAGTGGTGGGGGGAATGCATTCAGGAGCTTCTAGAGGTATACTTACAACGTTTCAGGACGTACTTAGTGGCTTTTTGGTTTATTTAGAGGCCTTTGGGCCCTATTTATATGCATTTCGCTGCGATTTGGTGGTTTTTTGGTGTATTTAGTGCTTCCTGGACAGCATTTAGAGGCCTTTCGGTGTAATATAGAGGGTTTGAGACGTATTTAGAGGCTCTTGTTATTGCATTCAGGGGCTTTTGGGACGTATTTACTGGCTTCTAGATATATTTAGAGGTTTCCTTATTTGATATTTACACGCTTTTTGAGTAATTTAGAGGCTTTAGGGGCGTATTTAGATCATTTTTTCATGTATTCGGGGGCTTTTGGGACGTAATAATTGGCTTTTAATGTATTTATAGGGTTTTGGGGTGTATCTAGATGCTTTTGAGACGAATTTAGAGAACTTTTTAGTGTTTTGGAGGGCTTTTGGAGCAACTTGTATGGTTTTGTAATGTATTCAGAGGCTTTTAGTGTTATTTTTAGTCTTTTGCAACATATTTCGTATCCTGTGGGGTGCATTAGTGACCTTATAGTGTAATTTAGAGCTTCTTAGCAAGTATTTAAAGGCTTTTGGGACACATTTACTGGCTTTTTGTTGTATTTAGTTAACTAAGACTGTCTATGATTTGCTGTAGTTCATTATCTTTTTCCTTAATAATTCAAAACATTTACTCCTCATTTGCAATCTGCAAGCTTACCTACGAAATACTCAGAAACGTTCACGCATATTCAAGGGCGGGATTTTAAAATCGAATACCATTTGTCGCATTTATGACAGAGGAAAAAGATATTCTAAACGTGTTGATCGTCATAACTGGATACAACTGCCAATAATGTTCTCCTCTATGTGAGAAATGTTGTTACAGAACAACAGAAGAATCAATCTTATTACCGCTACCGTCTTAGTGACTAGAGATGGCTCTGCCTGTTACATTTTATTTCGTTGAACTGTTACGATATTTTATTATTATTTACACAATTTATGACTATCACTACTTATAATGTTAACACATGGTTACATTAGAATAGTTCTTTTCAGCTGAAGGTAGTAAGCAGCTGCGGCGTTTACTGACACAATGTCAAACCAACAAGTTACAGTCTGTTAGAACGGAGCTGCTCTATACAGAGTGCTTATATTAGCGCACTTTTCGCAAACGAGTATTATGGATATATATTTTTGTATTCAGCGTTGATCTGATTAATTCTGTTGCTACTTGTATTTAATTATTATGTAACCTAGTTAAGGAATTCTCTTCATCTCGTGTAGAGACCTTGCATTTAAATTATTTTAACAGTATATCCTTGCATTTGTGGTTTTACTTCCTAGATATTTCGTAGGAAGTAATTTAGTGAAAAAAACAGAGAACGGTAATGGCAATTGAAAATAGATCACAAAAAGAAGCGGAATTCCTCGACAAGTTTAATTTGAATGTACTTCGGGACATACCCAAGGCGATGGCGTCTGTCGCCGAACTGAAATATTTATTTCTCATAGCAAGTTTCCTCGCCATATATCTGGCACCGCTATTGGCCACTAAACCTTAATACATATGTTTACAAACTTTGGGAATGAATCTTTTACATCAAAAGAAGGAAAAAGTTTCACAGAAAAATTTGTTCCATAACTTTTGTATTTTTGGTTTAAGTGAAGGCTTAAGTTCAAAATCCGTCAAAATATAAAGCTCACAAATGGCGCTGGAATACGTCGTTCTCATTATGCTAAAAGGCGAGAGCATCAGCCGTTCGTTTCAGTCCTAACACCCAGTTCAATATTTGTCTCCTCAGTTTAGGTTTTAGAGGAGACTATTGGCTAACGCAATGTTCATTCTTGTTTTGTAGCTATTCTAAACCTATGTGTATTCTGAGGTTTGGATTGCTAGAGCGGTAGGAGACCGGGAAATCCGGGGTTCAAATCCCTGCTATAACATTGAATTTCTGTTCATTACAACTTAGCCGAGAATTTGGTATTTGCTTCGATAGCCCGTTCAAGAGCAAAGACTTTCTCTACTGTGTGACGGATAAGCCATGTTACCTTTGAAATTGCAATAAATACACATTGTCAATATATCTCGTACATGGGGACTAAAAGCAGTGTGAGTGCAGCGTTTTGTGAGAGTAAAAAATAATTAACAAGTGTACCCGTCATTAAAATTTGTTACAAGTTCCAACATATCAAAAATGAGCTTTCTGAAATCGCCAAATGTCCAATGCACAGAGTTCTCAAATCTCAGGAAGTATACATGCTGCAGAAGGTTTCATCTCCGCAAAACAATTATTTTCTCGTTCCCAGTTGTCCCAGTTTTCACTTAAGCTGCTAGTAATTTTCAGGTAAAGAAAAGCTAATAATAATCAGTAACTTCTGAAAACCTTAACTACAATTTCTTAACAGAGTCTTTAAATATTAACAGAACCCATTCACAACGAACCATATCGCAGGCGGTGCCATCTCTCGGCAGAAAGGCGCACTCCGTAAAGCACGTCTGGCGGACATTCAGTGAACTATGCCAACCACAATTACAGAATGTCTGTTTATAATATAAAGTCTCATACGGTTGTAATCATACTAGTTTTACAACCCACTCTTAAGCAGAAGCTAATTTTTCTATCTGCTCCAAGTATAAAACAGAAGTTCGCAAAAAAATTCCTTCAGCCCAGATTTCGTTGTAAACACAAGTTATGTACAGCAGAGTAAGTGATAGATAATGTTTAAAAAGTGGGTAGTTATATGCTGCCACTAAATAATATGCCATTTCAATCAGTAACATAGAAACCATGCTATTGGTTGGCATTGAAGTTAGAAAGAGTGTGAATTATAACTCAATTCAGAAACAGTAAATAAATTATATTTCAGAAGGTTCCTCTCCCCAAACATTAGGTGTTTCGAAATATTATCTGACGCCCAACGCAAATTCAAGGTCGGTTTTTTAAAATCGAATACCATTTATGGCATTTATGTCAAACATAAGGGAGATTCTAATTAAGTTGAACAGTATAATTTTAAACAAGTACCAATAAAATGGTCGTCCAGGTGAGAAATGTTACAAAACAACAAAAGAAGCAATCATTTGCCGATACCATCTTAGTTTCCAGAAATTACTGTGCCTGTGGCATTTTATTACGTTGCATGTATTAAGATGTTTTATTATTATTTACAGACTTTTATGGCCAACACCACTAATGATGTACAGATATGTTTACATTTAAATAATTCTTAACAGCTAAAGTTAAGCAGCAGCTGGGGTGTGCACTGACACAATATCAAATCGTCAGCATACTGTTCGTTGGAACGGAACTGCTCATATATTCGCAACCTTCACAAACGAGTATTATGGATATACTTTTTCATTTAATATTGATCTGCTTAATTGTGTTGCTAATTGTATCTAATTAGGATGTCAGCACGTTTGAGAATTCCCTTCCTCTCGCATAAATGCATTTGCAGGCATACGATTTTAACAGTGTATCCATGTATTTCTGGTTGGAGTTGCTAGGTATTTCGGAGGATGAAATCAATTGAAGGAAACAGAACCGTATGTGCCAAAGACAAAAAGAAGCGGAATTCCTCCAGAATTGCTCTTTCATTATACTACGCGCAACAGGGACTGCACAAAGATAATGGCGTGTGGCGCCGAATTGATATACTAATTTCCTAGATCTAGCATCCACCCCATATGTTCGGCACCGCCATTCTCCACTTTGGGAATGAACTCTTACATGTAAGAGACATAAAAAAAACTTAATAGAAGTATTCGATCAATAAATTTTTATTTTTCTTGGTTTTAGTGAAGGCTTATGTTCAAAACCCCTCAACATATATAAAGCTCAAAATGGACTCTGGAAACATTTTTCTCATTTCTCAAATAGGGGACAGCTTCTGCAGTTGGTTTCATCGTTGACAACCGATCAATTAGTTTAGCTTTTAGAGGATACTACCTTTTTAATACGTTTAGTTAATATTTTAAACGATGCACAGTGTCAGCAACGGTTAATCCTCATACTGTAGTTCTGGCTGACAACCGGCAACAGTTTTGAACTAATATCTGGGCTATGATTGTATTTGAATTTTTCTATCTGTTCATTACGTCTTAGCCGAGAATTCGGTATTTGCTCGATAGCCCGTTCAAGAGCAAGGACTCTCTCTCCTATGTGATGGATAAGCCATGTTCTTTTTCAAATTACAAGAAATACACATTGTCAATTTATAAATGGGTACTGAAAGCAGTGTGAGTGCAGCCTTTTGTGAGAATAGATAACAATTAACAGGTGTACATTTCATTATAATTGATAACAAGTTCCAACAAAACAAAATCAAAAACAATGGGATCGTCAAATGTCCAATGCACAGAGTTCTCAAATCTCAGAGAGTATACATACTGCAGAAAGTTTCATATCCGCCAAACAATTCTTCCAGTTTTCACTTAAGCTGCTAGTAATTTTCAGGTAAAGGGAAGCACATAATAATCAGAACTGCTGAAAATCATAATTACCTTTTCTTATAAGATTCTTTACATATTAATGCAACACCTTCACAGCAAAATATACCACTGGCAGAGCCATCTCTCGGTACTAAGGCGCACTCCGTAAAGGATTGCTTCTTGGTTGTGAACCATTTCACTTCTGACGGAAAATCAGCGAACTCTAACAAGTATTGTTATACCATATCTGTTTATTATAAAGTCAATGTACACATACTGTTTTCGTAACCTACTCCTAAACAACAACATGTATTTCTATCTGCTCCAAATTCCAATAACAATTTATAAGAAATTGTATCAGTATATATTTGGTTGCGGATACAAAATGTGTACAGCAGAGTGAGTGATAAATAGTGTATGAACTATGAGTAGCTCTATGCTTTCCTTTAAATTATATGCCGGTCAAATTAATACATGAGGTACCACACCACTAATGGGGATTGCAGTTAGAATGAATGGGGAATGAAACTCTGAACACAAACAGTAAATAAATTAGTTTTCTTAAGGATCAAAAATATAAGGTACTACGAAATACTCAGAAACTTTCACGCAAATTCAAGGGCGGGATTTTAAAATCGAATGCCATTTGTTGCATTTATGACAGAGGAAAGAGGTATTCTAAACGTGTTGATCGTCATAACTGGATACAACTGCCAATAATATTCTCCTCTATGTGAGAAATGTTGTTATACAACAACAGAAGAATCAATCTTATTACCGCTACCGTCTTAGTGTCTAGAGATGGCTTTACCTGTTACATTTTATTTCGTTGAACTGTTACGATGTTTTATTATTGTTTACAGAATTTATGACTATCACTACTTATAATGTTAACACATAGTTACATTAAAATAGTTCTTTTCAGCTGAAGGTAATAAGCAGCTGCGGCGTTTTCTGACATAATATCAAACCAACAAGTTACAGTCTGTTAGAACGGAGCTGCTCTATATAGAGTGCTTATATTAGCGCACTTTTCGCAAACGAGTATTATGGATATATATTTTTCTTTATTCAGCGTTGATCTGATTAGTTCTGTTGCTACTTGTATTTAATTATTATGTAACCTAGTTAAGGAATTCTCTTCATCTCGTGTAGAGACCTTGCATTTAAATTATTTTAACAGTATACCCTTGCCTTTGTGGTTTTACTTCCTAGATATTTCGTAGGAAGTAATTAAGTGAAAAAAAAACAGAGAACGGTAATGGCAATTGAAAATAGATCACAAAAAGAAGCGGAATTCCTCGACAAATTTAATTTGAATATACTTCGCGACATCCCCAAGGCGATGGCGTCTGGCGCCGAACTGAAATATTAATTTCTCATAGCAAGTTTCCGCGCCATATATCTGGCACCGCTATTGGCCACTAAACCTTAATACGTATTGTAACGGGTGCGCTGGAGCACCCTGTGAACCAGCTGCGAACGGAAGGCAAGGGGGAGGACCGCGTTAGCCACACCTCCTCCTCGTTTGTCTTGTAGTGGTGACAGGCTGTGGTCAGGGGAAAAATGACTGTGTCGCCTGTTTTTCTCTACACCTGTTTCTCGATCTTTCGTTTACTGGAACATTCTCCTGGTCACTAGAAAGCGGGATATTCCGATATAAAGAGGGTTACAGACAGACGGAGTTAGTTAGTCAGTCAGTTGTTGGTTGAGTCAGTCAGTTGGTTGGTTAGTGTGATTGAGGACAGTTCTTGGTGTAAGAAGGCAGTGTTAGTCAGTGACGTGTTAATGAACGAAAGGATTGTGCAACGGAAGACTGTACGTAACTGGTATGTGCAACGGAGTTTATGTAATCGCGAGTACAAGGAAATTGTAACGGACGAACTGGTGAATTGTAGTTGTGTGCAGCAAGTAATTCTGTGTAATTGGCAAGTGTTAAACTGTAAGTCGGTGGAAATAAAGAACATTGTTGAGTGGTGTAATTGGACTTTTTATTCCACGAACCCACAAAGTCACAGTATGTTTACAAGCTTTGGGAATGAATCTTTTACATCAAAAGAAGGAAAAAGTTTCACAGAAGAATTTGTTCCATAACTTTTGTATTTTTGGCTTTAGTGAAGGCTTAAGTTCAAAATCCGTCAAAATATAAAGCTCACAAATGGCTCTGGAATACGTCGTTCTCATTATGCTAAAAGGCGAAAGCAACAGCCATACGTTTCAGTCCTAACACCCAGTTCATTATTTGTCTCCTCAGTTTAGGTTTTAGAGGAGACTATTGGCTAAAGCAATGTTCATTCTTGTTTTGTAGCTATCCTAAACCTATGTGTATTCTGAGATTTGGTTTGCTAGAGCGGTAGGAGACCGGGAAATCCGGGGTGGTGGTGGCGATGGTGTTGGCGGTGGCGGTGGCGGTGGCGGTGGTGGTCGTCGACGTCGTCGTTGTCGTGGTGGTCGTGGTCGTGGTGGTCGTCGTCGTGGTGGTCGTCATCGTCGTAGTCGTCGTCGTCGTCGTGGTCGTGGTCGTCGTCGTCGTCGTGGTCGTCGTCGTGGTCGTGGTCGTCGTCGCCGACGTCGTCGTGGTCGTGGTCGTCGTCGTCGTCGACGTCGTCGTGGTCGTTGTCGTCGTCGTGGTTGTCCTCGTCGTGGTCGTGGTCGTGGTCGTCCTCGTCGTGGTCGTGGTCGTGGTCGTCGTCGTGGTCGTCGTGGTCGTGGTCGTCGTGGTCGTCGTGGTCGTCGTCGTGGTCGTCTTGGTCGCCATGGTCGTCGTGGTCGTCGTGGTCGTCGTCGTGGTCGTCGTGGTCGTCGTGGTCGTCGTTGTCGTCGTCGTGGTCGTCGTGGTCGTGGTCGTGGTCGTCGCCGTGGTCGTGGTCGTGGTCGTGGTCGTGGTCGTCGTGGTCGTCGTGGTCGTCGTGGTCGTCGTCGTGGTCGTCGTGGTCGTCGTGGTCGTCGTGGTTGTCCTCGTCGTGGTCGTGGTCGTGGTCGTCGTGGTCGTTGTCGTCGTCGTGGTTGTCCTCGTCGTGGTCGTGGTCGTGGTCGTCGTGGTCGTCGTGGTCGTCGTGGTCGTCGTCGTGGTCGTCGTGGTCGTCGTGGTCGTCGTTGTCGTCGTCGTGGTCGTGGTCGTCGTCGTCGTCGTGGTCGTCGTGGTCGTGGTCGTCGTCGTCGTCGTGGTCGTGGTCGTGGTCGTCGTCGTGGTCGTGGTCGTCGTGGTCGTCGTGGTCGTCGTGGTCGTCGTGGTTGTCGTGGTCGTCGTGGTCGTCGTCGTCGTGGTCGTCGTGGTCGTCGTCGTCTTAGTATTATTTCGGTTCTACATATTGAAACATAGTTTTACCTTCATTTGTTTCTCGTTCCCGTTCGTCTTTCACCAATTCGTCATGAATATTAATGTTTTAAACCGAGAATATTATTTTCAAATAAACAAGTAAGTTTGCTTTTCGTGGTCAAATTAAGACGACTGTTACACCTTTCCTCTTTTGTTGAGTAAGGAATCCATGACCATATTTCGGAAATGTTTGTCATACAGTTTAAATATATGGCATTATTTTGCTTGTGTTTCAAGCTTCAATTCAGCGTCTACAGCAACTTTAGATTTCCTTGTCAATAGAAGACTTATAATCTAGATTGGACTGATGGTTAATGCTAATAAAGTATATGAATACTGTATTAGACTCAGGAGTTTAGCTATGATCTTGCGATTGACACAAGTGAAGCAAAAAATAGATATCCATTAGTTATAGCTCTTGCTTGAAGGTCTTATACTCTGCTTCATGTTCCGTACAATAAACATTTCGCCAAGAAATACTTTATGCTACCATAGGGGAGAACAAAAGTACTATCGTAATTTCAATTAGTAAACGTATATACAACTAAAACAGCATAGTTAAGATCGTACAACAATTTGCGTGATACAATATTGTAGCATCAACTGCACTGCCTGCCGAAGTTCATCGCATTGCCTCTTACCCGAGAATGCGGTATTTAGTTGCCCGATAGCACGTTCAAGTACAGAGACTCTCCTTTATGACGGACAAGCCATGCTCTCTTTCAAATTACATGAAACTCTCATGAATAAAATAAAGCTTATAATTTATGCATGGAGGCTGAAAGCAGTGTCAGCGCTCACCTTTGTGAGAAGAGAATATAATTACCAAGTGTGCCCATTCGTAATGGAGGAATTCGAATACAAAAAATCTATGTATTCAATTCTTGAGTGTTCTCGCGATATTCTCGGAGCGTGAATGCACATGCAAAGTTCTATTTTGCGTTTGCCCTGAATAATTTTCTGCATGATTGAAACAGTTCTTTACAAGAAGGTAGCTTTTATCTGTATGTCCCATTTGTCTATTTTTACACTACGTAGTACACAAAAACTCCATTCCCAAGGTGGGACTCGAACCCACGATCCTCTACGCAACGCGAGTCTATAAACATCGTCCCCAGCGATCCCAAGCACTTGCATCCAATACACGCAAACATTCTCATCTTTATATCCAAGAACATTATTCGAATACAAGTAAATGTTCTCGATCTGTTTATATAAGACATAATCATATCATTTGCCTTGTTTTTGTAGTTTTTATTGTTATGTCCCATTTCTGTATTACGCATATACACGGTATAAACAAACAGACGCACGATCGTTTACCTAGCGGAACGCCAATGACATCCGCTCCATGTACTCCTAGCTCCTGCATAGAATACACGCAAAAGATTCTCGTTTGTAAATGCGAGAACTTGTTTTCGAATACAAGCAAATGTTCGCGACACTTTAAAAGAAAAAAAAGAAAAGGAATATAAATAATGTTTAATTTTCTTTGTTTTCAACGTTTTTACCTTTATGTTGTTTTCCCGAATTTGTACACATATACATATACACATAAACAGCATTATCAAAGCAGGAATCGAACCCGCGAACTTCAGCGCAGCGGAAAGATAGACAACAGCTTCAGTGACCGTGAGGCGTAACTCTCGGCCAAACATTAAGCTGGCTGGCGTCATTCCAGTTGTGTCGTGTGTAGTTGAGCGGTAAGCCAGAAAGAACAGTGTCACCTTGACGTCCCAGTCTCGCTGATGGCTGGCCACGAGCTTCCTCAGGTGTTCCTCTAAGGTCTTGATGTACCTTTCGACCATGCCATCCGACTGGGGATGTAGAGGTGTCGTGCGGGTCTTGTTCACCCCAAGCCTTTTTGTAGCGCCTCCTTCATTATGTTGGACTCAAAGTTGGTACCCTGGTCACTGTGTAGCTCCAACGGCTCCCCAAATCGACAGAACAGTTGCTCCACGAGCCAGTCTGTGATTGTCTTTGCCTCTTGGTTTGGGATGGCACACACCTCCGGCCACTTGGTGAAGTAGTCCACGACCACCATTAGGGACTTCTTGCCTCGGTCGGAAACTGGGAACGGTCCAGCAATGTCAACGGCGATCCGTTCGAATGGCACTCCGACGTTGTACTGTTGCATGCGACCCCGGCTTCTAGTCTGGGGGCCACGACTCGCCGCGCACACGTGACACTGACGGCACCATCTCTCAGCATCTGCTCGGAGTCTCAGACAGTAGTAGCGCTGCCGCAATTTGTCAATCGTTTGGTTCGCTCCCAGGTATCCTCCCGAAGTACCGGCGTGCACTTCCTCCAAGACTTCCGGGAGCTTATTCCGGGGAAGTACCAACTGTTCTCTCTGCGGCATCCCATCGGGTGACTCCCATACCCGGAACAGCACGCCCTCTCTGGTCTTCAACGAGTCCCATTGGGCCCAGTACGACTTGTATGTGGCGCTCCTCGGTGCGATGTCCTCCCAGGTTGGTCTCGTCCCTGCCTCCACTTCCCTCAAGAGTGGCCCCAAGTTTGCGTTCACCAGCTGCTCCCTCCCCAGGCCTGCGCTATCCCAGCCATCCGCAGGCACTGCCGTGACTACTCGGACTGGTGCGGCACGCTCCTTCTCCTCCTCTCTTGTGCACTGGCCGCACTCTTCTGGAGAGGGTGTTCGGGACAAGGCGTCAGCGTAACCGTGGCTCTACCCTCTACAATGTTCCGAGGTGAAGTCTTACTCCTGCAGTCTCTGGACCCAATCAGCTGTCTGGCGTTCTAGTCGCGCCGTCACCATCACCTCGGTCCTTGCGGGGACAACTACGTCTACGTTCAAGACGACCCTGCAGATTCCAAGGCGCTCTTCGGTTTGACGGAATATAACCTCTACTCCGTTGAGCCGCAAGACCTTCCTGCTGACGTCGACCGTCGCCTCGTGGCTCCTGAGGGCATCCAGTCCCAGAATCACCTCCTCAGCCACCTTCGCGACGAACACCCACAGACGCACGGAACTCCGCTACAAGATCAGCTCCAGCAGGGCCTCCTTCTCCACAGGCAAGGTGTCGCCCGATGCCGTGACAAGCTCGTATGGTCGGCTCGGCTTCCTCGTCGGCAAACCCTTCGCCACGTCAGGTCTGATGATGGTCACGGCTGCCCCATTGTCCACCAGCACGCGGCACGACTTCCCTCTCACCCAACCTTCCGCGATGACGTTGTCATCCATACGCCAGCTGACGGCGCGCAATGTCTCTCGAGGGGATGGTGGTAATGGCGCCCACGTGCCCCTCCCCACGCCGGGCCTTACTCGTTCTTCCAGCTGCACTTCCTGGTGTCGGCAGTCTCTCTGCAGGTGTCCGGACTGTCCAGACCACCAACACAGGCCACTAGGTGTTCGCTGGCGTCCCTCGGCTGGTTTTCTGTCTCCGCTGTAACGGACACTCCTGGTTCTCGACGTCGGAACAGCTGCCACTTTTGGCCACCTCCATCCTTAATGCTGTTGTCAGCGCCTCGTGGATGGTTTTATAATCGCCGAGCATTAGGCGCTGACGAATCTCCGTATCTCGTACCCCGTCCACGAATGTGTAGGCAGCTTCCTGGGATACGAACTTTGGTGGGAGGTCGACTAGGGCCTTGCGTGCTAGTTGTTCATCTGCCAGGGCGAGTCCTGCAGCGTCTACCCTGTCTGCTGTGACCTTGCCTTCAGCTGGCTGCGGTACGCTGCGACTAAGCGGTGGTTACCAAAACGATTCTCCAGGGCCTCCCAGATGTTCTTGAGCGCCGCCGTTGTCTGCACCGCGTTTAGGACTTCCGCGGCCCGACCCTGGAGGATAACTATTAACTGTGTGGCCTCCTCTTCTGATGACCATTTTTTGTGCTTGGCCACTGTGTCGAACTGGCGGCGGAAGACCTAAAACGTTGACACACCATCATATTTCGCAGGTTTGACGCGCGCTGATGTTGTGCCTTGTCCCGGTGCGTTGGCCTTCATATCTTTCATCCTCCTGCCGACGACGTACTCCACCATGGCGGTCAGGGACTTCCAGCTCATTAACGCGGCTCGCCAGGTATTCGACGCGCTCGCCTAACTCTATGACGTCCTCTTTTACGCCGGCCAACTATTCAAACTTTGCGGCGAGAGCCTAGTTCACCACCTTCATTTCCGTGGCCAGACTGCCGTTCGCTGCACTCATTTCTGTGGTTAACTCGGCCTTCATTTCTTCCATCTTCTCGGTGATGTCGTTAGCCGTCTTCATTAGCTTCAGTTCCGCGACCAGGTTGTTATTTGCCGCTTCCGTTTTTGCAGCGAGGTTTTCATTTTCCGTCATCATTTCCTTCAACTCGGTGGTAAGGTTGTTATTTGCCGCCTCCGACTTCGCTGTCAATTCGTTCATTTTCTCCAAAAGCATTTCCAATGCCGATTCCATGGCCATAATGTTCGGTTATGTTATCGTCCCGCTTCCTGACACCAAGGTGACTTTGTGGTTTCGTGAAATGAAAAGTCCAATTGCAAGTAGGTAGGTAGGTAGGTAGGTAGGTAGGTAGGTAGGTAGGTAGGTAGGTAGGTAGGTAGGTAGGTAGGTAGTTAGGTAGGTAGGTAGGTAGGTAGGTAGGTAGGTAGGTAGGTAGGTAGGTAGGTAGGTAGGTAGGTAGGTAGGTAGGTAGGTAGGTAGGTAGGTAGGTAGGTAGGTAGGTAGGTAGGTAGGTAGGTAGGTAGGTAGGTAGGTAGGTAGGTAGGTAGGTAGGTAGGTAGGTAGGTAGGTAGGTAGGTAGGTAGGTAGGTAGGTAGGTAGGTAGGTAGGTAGGTAGGTAGGTAGGTAGGTAGGTAGGTAGGTAGGTAGGTAGGTAGGTAGGTAGGTAGGTAGGTAGGTAGGTAGGTAGGTAGGTAGGTAGGTAGGTAGGTAGGTAGGTAGGTAGGTAGGTAGGTAGGTAGGTAGGTAGGTAGGTAGGTAGGTAGGTAGGTAGGTAGGTAGGTAGGTAGGTAGGTAGGTAGGTAGGTAGGTAGGTAGGTAGGTAGGTAGGTAGGTAGGTAGGTAGGTAGGTAGGTAGGTAGGTAGGTAGGTAGGTAGGTAGGTAGGTAGGTAGGTAGGTAGGTAGGTAGGTAGGTAGGTAGGTAGGTAGGTAGGTAGGTAGGTAGGTAGGTAGGTAGGTAGGTAGGTAGGTAGGTAGGTAGGTAGGTAGGTAGGTAGGTAGGTAGGTAGGTAGGTAGGTAGGTAGGTAGGTAGGTAGGTAGGTAGGTAGGTAGGTAGGTAGGTAGGTAGGTAGGTAGGTAGGTAGGTAGGTAGGTAGGTAGGTAGGTAGGTAGGTAGGTAGGTAGGTAGGTAGGTAGGTAGGTAGGTAGGTAGGTAGGTAGGTAGGTAGGTAGGTAGGTAGGTAGGTAGGTAGGTAGGTAGGTAGGTAGGTAGGTAGGTAGGTAGGTAGGTAGGTAGGTAGGTAGGTAGGTAGGTAGGTAGGTAGGTAGGTAGGTAGGTAGGTAGGTAGGTAGGTAGGTAGGTAGGTAGGTAGGTAGGTAGGTAGGTAGGTAGGTAGGTAGGTAGGTAGGTAGGTAGGTAGGTAGGTAGGTAGGTAGGTAGGTAGGTAGGTAGGTAGGTAGGTAGGTAGGTAGGTAGGTAGGTAGGTAGGTAGGTAGGTAGGTAGGTAGGTAGGTAGGTAGGTAGGTAGGTAGGTAGGTAGGTAGGTAGGTAGGTAGGTAGGTAGGTAGGTAGGTAGGTAGGTAGGTAGGTAGGTAGGTAGGTAGGTAGGTAGGTAGGTAGGTAGGTAGGTAGGTAGGTAGGTAGGTAGGTAGGTAGGTAGGTAGGTAGGTAGGTAGGTAGGTAGGTAGGTAGGTAGGTAGGTAGGTAGGTAGGTAGGTAGGTAGGTAGGTAGGTAGGTAGGTAGGTAGGTAGGTAGGTAGGTAGGTAGGTAGGTAGGTAGGTAGGTAGGTAGGTAGGTAGGTAGGTAGGTAGGTAGGTAGGTAGGTAGGTAGGTAGGTAGGTAGGTAGGTAGGTAGGTAGGTAGGTAGGTAGGTAGGTAGGTAGGTAGGTAGGTAGGTAGGTAGGTAGGTAGGTAGGTAGGTAGGTAGGTAGGTAGGTAGGTAGGTAGGTAGGTAGGTAGGTAGGTAGGTAGGTAGGTAGGTAGGTAGGTAGGTAGGTAGGTAGGTAGGTAGGTAGGTAGGTAGGTAGGTAGGTAGGTAGGTAGGTAGGTAGGTAGGTAGGTAGGTAGGTAGGTAGGTAGGTAGGTAGGTAGGTAGGTAGGTAGGTAGGTAGGTAGGTAG
Organism: Mantis religiosa; assembly: GCA_030765055.1. NCBI lineage: Eukaryota > Metazoa > Arthropoda > Insecta > Mantodea > Mantidae > Mantis > Mantis religiosa. The sequence goes on along the minus strand of CM060950.1, from coordinate 46,298,182 downwards.
GTAGGTAGGTAGGTAGGTAGGTAGGTAGGTAGGTAGGTAGGTAGGTAGGTAGGTAGGTAGGTAGGTAGGTAGGTAGGTAGGTAGGTAGGTAGGTAGGTAGGTAGGTAGGTAGGTAGGTAGGTAGGTAGGTAGGTAGGTAGGTAGGTAGGTAGGTAGGTAGGTAGGTAGGTAGGTAGGTAGGTAGGTAGGTAGGTAGGTAGGTAGGTAGGTAGGTAGGTAGGTAGGTAGGTAGGTAGGTAGGTAGGTAGGTAGGTAGGTAGGTAGGTAGGTAGGTAGGTAGGTAGGTAGGTAGGTAGGTAGGTAGGTAGGTAGGTAGGTAGGTAGGTAGGTAGGTAGGTAGGTAGGTAGGTAGGTAGGTAGGTAGGTAGGTAGGTAGGTAGGTAGGTAGGTAGGTAGGTAGGTAGGTAGGTAGGTAGGTAGGTAGGTAGGTAGGTAGGTAGGTAGGTAGGTAGGTAGGTAGGTAGGTAGGTAGGTAGGTAGGTAGGTAGGTAGGTAGGTAGGTAGGTAGGTAGGTAGGTAGGTAGGTAGGTAGGTAGGTAGGTAGGTAGGTAGGTAGGTAGGTAGGTAGGTAGGTAGGTAGGTACGTCGGTACGTCGGTACGTCGGTACGTCGGTACGTCGGTACGTCGGTGAGTAAGTCAGTAAGTCAGTGAGTAAGTCAGTAAATAAATAAATAAATACCAAACTAGGCATGTAAAGTTAGTGTCTTCCAAGGATACGACACTGAGATTTGCAAGAAAATCCGCCCACCCAAACTAAACCTTTTATAATCGTTTTGTAGAGTATGACTGTATCAAAAATGAATGTAAATATTTTGATTGTTTCCAAATTCTAAGATACTTGTATACAATTAAACATATACCTTTAATTTTCTGAGAACAACTTCCTCTTCATTCTGGGTGGCAATTACGAAACTGGTAAAGCAATAGACGAAAAATGACCGTGTAAAACAGCTTTGACCCTTTAATGCTCACAATTTATACCTAGTACTGTTTTCCCCGTGTTTGAGATATTCTTTGTTATTCTCTTGAACCTTCAAATGCGTATATCAAATGAAAAGTAGTTATATTGCTTTATGTTTGCCATGTTTAACTAAGCGAATGGGCCCGCTTCGGTAGCGTGGATGGCAGGGTAAGTTACCTGGATAAGGTTTCTTCCGAGGTTTTCCCCTTATCATGAAAGAAAAATTTTGGGTAACTCTAAGCTCTATGTGACCCTGGGCTCATTTGAGCATCATTTTGTCCATTCAAATTACCGTCTGATATGACTTAACGTTGGAGGACGTAAATTAAAAAAAAAGCAAACGGAATTTCAAACATATTTCCTTTCCTACTGTATGTACAAATAAAGGTATAATAATACCATTGCTGCAGAGAGTAAAACGTTAATATCGTGTAAATGTCACTTTAGCTTGTCATTTCTCGAAACTTATTTGTCCAAATTGTGTTGCGATATATGGGGTGCTCAACACTATGTGCCTTTAATTCTCTTTTCTCTGTTTTTCCTTTTCTTTACAGATTCCTTGTTTTAAGTGTACTGTTTTTGACTATATGAAGATCTTTAAGTATAATGTAAAAGTACACTGCCTTAGCAACACTAGTAACGCCAATTTTTAGTCACAACTATAGGTAAATAATAAACAATTGTTCATTATATATCATATATGTATATTCAAATTCTCTCCTACCATCCGAATTATACAACCCACAATCTCCTTGTACTATACTCCAGCAATAAGTCAGGGGAAAATGAACAGCTGTTACTGTTGCATTAATATAAGTTTAATTCTGCTGTGGTCTTTGGGTAGATGAAATCATTCGATCAGTGACCATGATCTCTTAAGCTTCTTCCTGCTGCTATCTTCTGAGTGAACCAATCTTTCACTTCTGGCTAACATTTCTCACAGAAACATGTTCGAAGTTGAAGTTATACTTGGTTAAGTGCAGATTAGGAATTTAGATGTATTCAGGGCTTAAAATGATATGGAAAATATCGAGAACATTTTGTTAGAGCTGGAATTCCCGGCATTTTCAGAAAAGTAGTATCGAAAGTTCTAACCACCTACTAAAAGAAGAAAGGAACCAAGTGAATAAGCAAAGAAGTTTTGGAGGACTGTCACACACTTCTCTTAGGAATCGAAATCAGGCTCCAGTTTGTAAAGCACATAATAGTTTGCAGACTGATTCACGTTGATAAGTTTCATTTGTATGAAATAAATTTTCCAAAACTATATCTCAAGTAACCACTGACATACGCTCTTTGAATTTAACATTAAAAAGCGAATTTCAGGTTTATTTTTCAAGGCCAGAACTGCGCTGTCGCTGGAGCAATACCGTTATTTTTTTGCACAGACTAAAGTTATATGCGACACTTTACAAGAAACAGCACTTATTACATAATTGGTAATCATGATGCCAATGCCATCAACGGGGGTCGAAGGATTCTTTACAACTCAGAAATGTGTAAGTACACATCCAATAAATACAGTGAATTAACATAGACTATATGAATTAGCTATGCTTCCTTATGAAAAAAATGTATGCAGCAAGATTCCATATTTGAAAGAGAAAATAACAGAATTGTTCGCCGTAAAGAAGTGCAGCAGAACATTTTAGGGATTTGATAACCATTACTCCACTCTAGCGATGAAACGCCTGAACTAATTGAACTTTGTTGGAGTATAGATGGCAGCACGGTGTTATCTATCACTTTTGGTTTTTGGAAATGGCAGAAGTATTAAAATAGGAAAGCAAATTTGTAAAAAATAAGTGCTGTCAGTTTATAAATTAAAAATGCATAGAAATGAAATAGTTTCATGTATCACATCTTTGCGTTTTGTTCATTAATGAGAAATAAAAAATGTATTTTGCGCATAAATGTCTCCTATATAACCTTCAAATAAAATTAGAATTAAGTCATTTACTATGCATTTACTGTTAGTATTCTTCAAATTTTTGGAAGGGATTGGGTCACTTAGTGAGTCCAATCCCTCATAATGTTTAGTCCACTCAGCAATCCAATGCCCGCCTTGGTAGCGTGGTGGTAGTATGTCTGCCTCACGTTCAAGAGGTTCCGAGTTCTAATCTCGGTCAGGGTGAGTTACCTGGATAAGGCTTTTTCTAGGGTTTTCCCTTATCCTGAAAGACGAATGTAGGGTAACTGTAAGCTCTATGGACCCTGGGCTCATTTGAGCATCATTTCACACATTCCATTCATCGTCCGATATGACTTAACGTTGGAGGACGTAAATTAGAAAAAAAAAAGCAATCCAGTACTTGAGCACAATTCACATTGGCTGCCATAAATACTCATTTTACTGGTGAGTATATCCAATATTTTTACATTTTCTACAATAATTAGGGAGGGTATTGCATTCCCCATAAACATTTGAAGGTGAAGGTGTTCAATATAAATATTCGTATTTACTGTCCGGCCGTTGTATCTCCGGCTCTCACGTTTTGCGACTGTAAAAGGTGGAAGGGGAAACCTAATAGTACCAACATACGGTAATGGGCAATTGAAAACATATCCTCAAAATATAGGACTATATTAACTTTAAAACACTGAAATACAATTTACAATTTCATCATAATGCAAGTAATTTATTACAACACCACTCTATTCGAATATTTCATTCACACCTTTCACACACACTAACTGCATCTGTTGGTAGTACTGGGAGTCTCTGCATCCGGCGTCGTGGTCAGGAAGTTAAAACTGTCTGCTAGCGCCAATCAGCATTGTCGCTGCTAGGCGTGGCTCCCGAACCCAACACCGTGTTGACAGCTTAAATTTTTTTGAGCCACGTGGCCTAATAGCGGCTTGCGCTGGTGAACATTCTTTGCTATATTTTGGGTGCGTGAATTCCGATTTTTAGTGTTCGTATGTCCTATTATTATCGCTATTATAATAATATGGCTACTGGTTCGTGAAATATGCAAATACATGAAATATTTAAAATACGCATTGTTCCTCTGCTTGAAATTCCCGCTAAAGAACTGGCAACAGCCTGCTTCCCCCTCTCGAGAACTGTCAGAGCCGGAGATAGAACGGCCGAGGTATAGTTGTTCTGCGTCCAAAAAGTGGGCGGATTTGTGGCAAGCGCCTGCGTATACGTGTGTAAACACAATAACAAAAAGACACGAGGTTTTTGAAGAAAATTCCACCAACACATACCAAGATGTTTTATAACAAAATAGATGTCATTAAAACATACAATTTGTGATATATACATTTGTCTGGAAGTTATTTGCGGTTTGTTGGAAAAGACGTTTAACTCGTACAGGTTGGGTTGCTGGATTTTTCTTTAATCATTAGATCACGCACACGTTTTCACTTCCAGGCTCCGAAGAAGATGGGGAATTATCTTCGTTGGAGAAAAATCCCCACCCCTAGCCAGGAGTCGAACCCGGGACCCCTTGCACAGCAGGAAGATGCACTACCGAATGAGCTACGGCCAATCTTGAGTTTAGTTTCTCTGATTTCATTCAGCAATGCCGCTATTTAACATCGGTGTTTTGTCTCTTTTGCATCAGTATACACCTACATCTTTTTCTGTATTAAGCTTTAATCCGAATCAATCTGTCTTCTTGCCGTACTGTAGTTCAAAGTAAATTCAGAAGAAACTAAAAGTTTAATCTGTGCATTTTTGTCTTATTGTAATCCTGTATAATGTGATTAAATTTTGGATTAATGTTAGTTCAAAGCACATGAATTATTTACCATACTTAACTAAAATTACATGAATGAAATCTAAATTGTAAGTTCAGAGATGCTACAAATTGGTAAATTTAAAATAAAAATGTGAAGTTTGTTACTTCGAAATACCAAAAATAAGCATCTCTAAGTATAATAGAGACAACATTTGACACGATTACTTCACCCTTAACACCTGGCTTTAATTTGACCGTTAATTTTTGTTGCATACCATACATAAATTTGAAATTTCATGTTCTTTGCAACACCATTAGGAGAAAGAAAAATTACTTACCACTTGAAAACGTACAGGATATCTTTTTAGTAGTTAATACTACAAACAATTTCATTTGATATAAATGTATGGGAATTCGGCATGGAGGTCCAAAGTTGGTCTATTATACCTATACTCTCAAGTGGGACACCCCAGGAGGAAGGATGAGGCAAGTGTACCAAGGAGTCATAACAGTGTAGAGGGCAGAGTTCCTACAATTAACCAGTAGGCCAGTACAACTGGTGTCCTACCTTACTGTGGTCCAGAAGCGACACCACTAGACTGGTTTTGGAGATCGGAGGAGGAAGTATTTATTGCCCATCTCCTCCCCGTATCGGTTGGATGATCATCCACCTCTACCTTGCATATGTGTGCATGAGGCCGGCAGTCAGGATATACTCGCCGAGGTCTACTTCCCATAAGCCCCAGCCCCGTAGGACCGGGAACCCGGGCCTCGTCTGTTATTTCCATTAGGACAGCACCTATTTTATAAGCTGCCCCCCCGTCTGCACACGGCAAACGGGACGGATGTGGATACGCCACATACGCGCCAGTCCTTAATGAACCAGCTACCAAATAACCTTGGTAGGGCCGCCAGTGTCTAGCTCACCAGCTACTAGCTCTGCAGGCTAGTCCCCGGGACTTATGAGGCAACCCTCTGCCCCCTCCGGGCGGCCCTTGGCGACCTGGCCAGAGGTACCCAATTGCCCGTGGGTGACGGGAACCATCTGCCCCCTCGAGACCAACCCAATCCGAACAGCTCCCATGCGGGAGGAGCTCGTTATGTTCGGCCCGAGGTTCCTCTAGTAACGTCAGAGGTACCACGAGTGCTAGGGGTCCGTAGCGCCCGCACTTTGGCAGCTAAAAGGGACGGATCCCTTCCCCTACGGGGGGCAGTCAGGATAGCAGACCCTGGTCCGATATGGGCTGTAGTACCACAGGATTAACTTTTTTTATATATATTTCTGCCATGCAACGTCGAGACTCCCGCCGACACTTCTACCCTCAAAGAGACCCCCAGATGAGAGATGATGTGCAGTGATAGTGGGGATGACATGGAGGGACAGGAAATTCGGGGGATGTAATTGACCTTGCCTGATGACCTGGGAAAACTCCCCAAAAGGCCCATGGATAACGTAGGTCGGCCACAGGAATTGAACCTGGGCCTCCCAGACAAAACCACTTGGTTAATGTATGCTTTAATAAGATCTACATTTTTAAAAGCAAAAAGCTGTAGCTACTAACAGTGAGGAAAATATAATTAAATAAATTAACAACAGTAATAAATAATTTGACTGAAAATGCAAATAGTGAAGTTGTGGAACTAGATACATTAAAATACAGGATAAAAGAAGTTTAGTGGCTAATTATAATTTATTCAAGATATTCTTACGAAACAATCCAGGTGAAAAGATGATTAGAAATAATACATATTATTAAAATGAAAGTGAATCGAGAAGATTGACACATTGCTTCAATCACACTGTTTTTCAGAGGACATGTTTCAAGAGTTGTTGCTCCCATCTTCAGTGTGTCAATATCTTCCCAATTCACTTATATTTTTTCTTGTGCTTCACTGTCTCCATCCTTCTTTCAATTTTTATACTTTGAATATATATTATTATTGAATATATTCGTTGCCAGGAAAGCTTCAGGTCTTATTTTATTATAATTTATTGAATTCACATTTTTTGTTTGCTAAAGATTTGTCCATGCCTTATAATTCATCAATTAAGTAACTCTTCAAATAAAAAATAGCATCTTTGTGAATAACAGTCTGTCTGAGTGAACTGCAAGTAAAATAAACACTCACAAAACAGTCTATAATTAATTGGCTTATATATGTACAGTCAACTGTCAGGTGAAAGCAATAGCATTGGAATTAAATAATCCTATATCAATGATCTTCTAAACTGACCTGTTGTAACATCTGTTCAGTGTTTTGTGTATTTTCTTTGTACCTCACAAGGTTTGTGTATCTTGTATATTGATTTCATTTTTAAACTTCACTATAGTTTTTCAACTTTTATTTATTTGAAAATGTCCAAAATTTGTAATTGAGTTTATAAGCAATAAACTTAAGGGCTGGAGTTAACATAACTGGAAGCTATTTCTGGATTGTTATACTATGCTGGAGATATGTTTTGTCCACAACTATGATGTTCATCTTTAGTGGCACAGTCAAAATCTCCTCAGAGAAGGTTGCATGGCAGGCTGTGTGGGACTCAACCACTTCAATGACGGGATGTGGGCTTAGCGAGTTAAACTCAAGTTGAGGAATGATAGGAGGTAGCAGTGCTGCTACATTTATACAGAGAGTACTCTCCGCTGAGTGGGTCTGGTATTACTCCCTTCTCATTGGCTTGCTGTTATGTGATGTTTCTTCTCTTTAGCGACAGTTGCTGTTGTGCTTTAGAGCCTCTTCTTACCTATCTCCTTTTTTATTCTTTCTTTCTCTTCTCTAATTATTTGGAGCTTTCTCTTGCTTTGAAAGTGATACCTCGCTACTGGACCTTCGTGAGACTGTACAATAGACAGAGTACTAAAGAGTAGCCTTAGTTCTTTGAGTCATTATTCTCTCTTATTTTAATGACAATTATTATTTGGAGCTTCCATCACTTTGAAAGTCACATCTTGCCAGTGGTCCAGGAGTTAGCTTCTTTTGTGATCAGTAAGTCTGGTGTTAAAACTGATTTGTGTAGTTCCAGTGTAAACAGGTGAGATGGTATACACTGGCTCCCGAGGAACCTATGATTATAGCATACCAGCCGAAAGGTAACCTCCAGTTATAATTATATAAAAGAGAATTTTATAGGCTTCTTCTAGCAAATTCAAGATATACATTTTATTTTTAATATAAATATACATTTACATTGTAATGACAGTCATAGAGAAATGTTTGAGAAAGTTAAAAATCATGAAAAAATTTCTATGTAAATGATAATTTGTTGTGAGCTGTATGCAAAACATATTTTTTATGATTAACTTATGAGTCCCATGATCTATGTCTATTCCAGAAATGAATTCAGAAGAAACATTCTCTAAAAGTTCCCTGGAAGGCATCACAATTGTTCGATCTCATCAAGCAGAGGAATTTTTTGGAAATAAATACTCTTCCCTGTATGTAAGTAGTTGAACATTAAGGAATTATCACTTTAAAACTTCACTTAGACATGTTTTACCCCTGTGTCAGTACCTGGCTTGTTTCTCTCCTGAAAATTAGAAGTAATGCATTGTTAGAATTGAAATTCCAACAATGTAACAAAAATGACTACAGACTTGTAACACATTAACTTGTGTCACGTGAACATAGGCATCGATTGAAAAAGCTATTTGTAGTCAGTTTTTAACACCTCATCACTTACATTTTTATATTATTTGGGGACAGGATTCCGAAGCCGTTACGTCCATTTTAAACTTCAAGGTCTGATTATTGCCTATTGTTGTCAACTGCTGTCATCTCTCTGGTGGTGGAACTATGAACTTCTTTGTCAAATTATCATCTATACATGTCCATATCAGTGACAAAGTCTACTGTATCCCTTGAACCTAAAATAAAATAATATTTATCTTGATTAAGATGAAGTAGATAGAAGTGTTTGTTCGAGAGTATGGAAACTCATCTGATGTTGCTTCAGCAAACTGTTGTTCTAGTATCTACTTCACATAAACATTTGTATAAATAATTCTGATAAACATACGTAGTTGCTATATGCTGAACCTTGAAATTCCATGACATCATGGGAAAGCAACTCATTATACTGATAACATAATGTAACATAACCCATGGCATAATAGCTCAAAGTGGGCCAAAGCCTGCCAACCCAACTGCCGGCTTCACACCTGCATATGCAAGGTAGATATGCACAATCATCCAACCGATACAGGAAGGAGATGTGCTAAGCATCTCTACACCCCCAGCCGGAAAGTTGGGCTTTTAGACCAGGATTTGCTACGCAGTGTAGCTCCTCTATTTGTTCACAATGCTGAGTGGGCACTGGTTCTGGGGTGGGATCTATCCCAGGCACATTCTGTGATAGGGAACGCCTTAGCACACTGTACCATGGTATAGAACAATATGTTGACAGCATATTAAAATAATGATAGTCATTATTAATACCAGAAAAACTTATTTTAAATAAATTTATATTTTAACAAGATCCACATTATTTTTGTAAGACTTTGTGTAAGTCTTGTTGTGATACAGAAATCATTCAGAATGAAAAGCACTTCTGAGGACATTCCCAGGAAATTCATATATACATTTCATTTGTCATAAAAATATCTTAAACATGTGATATTTTAATTAAAATTATACTATGAGTCAATTGAGACTATGTATTTTTCATACCACAAGTTTTATTTCAGCGGTTTTGCCTCCACGTGAAGGCATTATCAAAAAGTTGTCGACTGGCTGGAACTTCTTGACAATGCCTTCAAGTGGAGGCAAAATGTACTAAAAGAAGATTTTATGGTATGTGAAGTACAAAAGGTCTCACTGGATTCATTGTATAATGTTAATTATTACATTACTTTATCCTGCTAATTTGAATTTGCAGCTCTCTTTTATAATATGTAACGCCAGGAGTTTTACCAACTCTTTCACACTTTTATGCAAGTATAATGTTTTTATATACAACTATGATGTTTCATACAATTTATTTGCTTTTTAGTGCAATTTCGTGCTCTAGGGCATTCTCTTAACGTTACTGAATTCATACCTTAATTATTCATTTATTTACTTACAGCATATGTGGCTATACTGAAGAATACAGTGCAGCCAAAGTATCCTTGTTTCTGCACTGAACACAGTGCTGCCAACAGTCCTTATTTGTCCCTATATTACACTATCCAGCAAACTAACTACAAAAATACTAGGTATCTATTAATATCAATGGTAGCAACAGTAGTGCCTTGTATCACCATTTACGTATCTGCTGCAAAACTCGGGGTACTTGCGGTCCTGTCTCTTGATGGTGTGCTGGGCAGCAGTGCATTCTGCACCCAACATCCGTGTCCTCCACAAACCCTCGTCGAATAATAACTGAGGGCAGGCCTCCTCATTATTAAAATAAAAGGACAACTCCATTTTACACATTTGTTGACCCATTTCCCGATCATCAACAAAAGAGGACGAGGAGGAGGACGAGGAGGTGGAGGACGAGGAGGAGGACGAGGAGGACGAGGAGGAGGAGGACGAAGACGAGGACGACGAGGAGGAGGAGGACGAGGACGACAAGGAGGAGGACGGAGGAGGAGGAGGACGAGGACGACGAGGACGAGGAGGAGGAGGACGAGGACGACGAGGACCAAGAGGAGGACGACGAGGACGAGGACGACGAAGACGAGGATGAGGACGACGAGGACGAGGACGACGAGGACGAGGACGACGAAGAAGACGAGGACGACGAGGACGAGGACGACGAAGACGAGGACGACGAGGACGACGAGGAGGAGGACGAGGACGACGACGAGAAGGAGGAGGACGAGGACGACGAGGACGACGTGGAGAAGGAGGAGGACGACGAGGACGACGAGGACGACGACGAGAAGGAAGAGGAGGACGAGGACGACGAGGACGACGACGAGAAGGAGGAGGAGGACGAGGACGACGAGGACGACGACGAGGAGGAGGAGGAGGACGAGGACGACGAGGACGACGACGAGGAGGAGGAGGAGGAGGAGGACGACGAGGACGACGAGGAGGAGCACGACAATGACGAGGACGACGACGAGGACGACGACGACGATAAGAACGACGACGACGAGGAAGAGGACGAGGACGACGACGACGAGTACGAGGACGACGAGGAGGAGAAGGATGACGACGACGAGGAAGAGGACAAGGACTACGACGACGAGGAAGAGGACAAGGACAAACGACGACGAGGAAGAGGACAAGGACGACGACGAGGAGGAGAAGGACGACGACGAGGACATGGACGAGGACGACGACGTCGAGGAGGAGGAGGACGACGACCAGGACGAGGACGACGACGTGGACGAGGAGAAGGACGACGAGGACGAGGACGAGGAGAAGGACGACGACGAGGACGAGGACGAGGACGACGACCAGGACGAAGAGGAGGAGAAGGACGACGACCAGGACGAGGAGGAGGAGAAGGACGACGACCAGGACGAGGAGGAGAAGGACGACGACGAGGAGGAGAAGGACGACAACGAAGAGGAGGAGAAGGACGACCACGAGGAGGAGGAGGAGGAGGAGGAGAAGGACGACCACGACGAGGAGGAGAAGGACGACGACGGGGAGGAGGAGGAGAAGGACGACGACGAGGAGGAGAAGAAGGACGACGACGAGAACGAGGACGACGACGAGGAGGAGGAGAAGGACGACGACGAGGAGGAGGAGAAGGACGACGATGAGGACGAGGAAGACGACGAGGAGGAGGAAAAGGACGATGACGAGGAACGACGACGACGAGGAGGAGAAGGACGACGACGAGGAGGAGGAGAAGGACGACGAAGAGGACGAGGAGGAGGAGAAGGACAACGACGAGGACGAGGACGACGACGAGGAGGAGAAGGAGGACGAGGACGAGGACGACGACGACGATGTGGAGGAGGAGGAGGAGAAGGACGACGACGAGGACGACTACGAGGAGGAGGAGACGGACGAGGACGACGACTACGAGGAGGAGGAGAAGGACGAGGACGAGGAGTAGGAGAAGGACGAGCACGAGTACGAGGAGGAGGAGAAGGACGACGACGACGAGGAGGAGAAGGGCGACGACGACGACGAGGAGGAGGAGGTGGACGACGACGGTTACGAGGAGGAGAAGGAGGTGGACGACGACGGCTCCGAGAGGAGGAGGTGGACGACGACGACTACGAGGAGGAGGAGCTGGACGACGACGACTACGAGGAGGAGGAGTTGGACGACGACTACGAGGAGGAGGTGGACGATGAGGAGGAGGAGAAGAGCGATGACGACAAGGAGGAGGAGGTGGACGACGAGGACGACGACGAGGACGAGGAGGAGGTGGACGACGAGGACGACGAGGACGAGGAGGAGGAGGACGACGAGGACGAGGACGACAAAGACACCGAGGAGGAGGAGGAGTAGGAGGTGGACGACGAGGACGACGACGACGAGGAGGAGGTGGATGACGAGGACGACGACGACGAGGAGCAGGAGGAGGACGACGACGAGGACGAGGACGACAACGACGAGGAGGAGGAGGAGTAGGAGGAGGGGGACAACGAGGACGAGGACGACGACGAGGACGATGACGACGACGACGAGAACGAGGACGACGTGGACGAGGACGAGAACGAGCACGACGACGACGACTAGGACGAGGACGACGACGAGGACGAGGACGAGGACGACGACGACGAGGAGGAGGAAAAGGACAAGGACGAGGATGAGGACGAAGACGACGTGGAGGAGGAGGAGGAGGAGGAGGAGGAGAAGGACGAGGACGATGACGACGAGGAGGTGGATAAGGACGAGAACAAGGACGACGACGAGGAGGAGGTGAAGGACGACGATGACGACGAGGTGGAGGAGAAGGACAACGAGGAGGAGGAGAAGGACGACGATGACGACGACGAGGAGGAGAAGGACGATGAGGAGGAGGAGAAGGACGACGACGGCGGCGACGACGACAAGGAGGAGGAGAAGGACGACGACGGCGGCGGCGACGAGGAGGAGGAGAAGGACGATGGCGACGGCGAGGTGGAGGAGGAGAAGGACGACGACGACGACGAGGTGGAGGAGGAGAAGGACGTGGACGACGAGGAGGAGGAGGAAGAGGAGAAGGACGACGGCGACGAGGAAAAGGAGGAGATGGATGACGGCGACGAGGAGAAGCAGAAGAACGACGTGGACTACGAGGAGGAGGTGGAGATGGACGACGTAGACGACGAGGGGGAGGAGGTGTACGACGAGGACGACGACGAGGAGGAGGATGTGGACGACGAGGACGACGAGGACGACGACGACGAGGAGGAGGTGGACGACGAGGACGACGACGAGGAGGAGGAGGTGGACGACGAGGACTTCGAGGACGACGACGACGTTGAGGAGGAGGTTGACAACGAGAACGACAAGGACGACGAGGAGGAGGAGGTGGACGGCGAGGACGACGAGGAGGAGGATTTGGAAGACGAGGACCACGAGGACGGTGACGAGGAGAAAGAGGAGGTGGACGACGAGGACGACGACGACGACGAGGAGGAGGAGGTGGACGACGAGGACGATGATGACGAGGAGGACGTGGACGAGGACGACGAGGAGGTGGAGGAGGAGTAGTAGGAGGAGGAGTAGGAGGAGGAGATGGACGACGAGGACGACGAGTACGACGACGACGAGGACGAGGACGAGGTGGAGAAGGACGACGACGACTACGAGGACGACGACGAGGAGGAGGAGAAGGACGACAACGACGAGGACGACGACGAAGAGGAGGAGAAGGACGACGACGAGGACGAGGAAAAGGACGACGACGAGGACGAGGAGAAGGACGACGACGAGGACGAGGAGAAGGACGACGACGAGGACGAGGAGAAGGACGACGTCGAGGACGAGGAGAAGGAAGAGAAGGACGACGACGACGAGATTGAGCAGAAGGACGACGACGAGGAGGAGGAGGAGGAAGAGGAGAAGGACGACGACGACGAGGAGGAGGAGGAGGAGGAGGAGGAGGAGGAGGAGGAGGAAGAGGAGAAGAACGACGACGAGGATGAGGAAGAGGAGAAAGACGACGGCGACGAGGAGGAGGAGATGGATGACGGCGACGAGGAGAAGGAGGAAGAGGAGAAGGACGACGACGAGGAGGAGGAGGAGAAGGACGACGACGAGGACGAGGAGAAGGACGACGACGAGGACGAGGAAAAGGACGACGACGACGAGGACGAGGACGAAGACGACGACGAGGACACACAAACAGTAAATAAATTAGTCTTCATAAAGAACCTCTCCCAAAATATTAGGTACTTCAAAATACTCAGAAATGTTCACGAAAATTCAAGGGCGGGTTTTTAAATTCGAATGCCATTTGTCGCATTTATGACAGAGGAAAAGGAGATTCTAAACATGTTGAACGTCATAACTGGATACAACTGCCAATAATATTCTCCTCCATGTGAGAAATGTTGTTACAGAACAACAGAAGAATCAATCTTACTACTGCTACCGTCTTAGTGTCTAGAGATGGCTCTGCATGTAACATTTTATTTCTTTGAACTGTTACGATGTTTCATTATTGTTTACAGAATACATGATTAAAGCTACTTATAATAAGACATGTTTACATTAGAGTAGTTCTTTTCAGCTGAAGGTAAACAGCAGCTGCGGCGTGTACTGACACAGTATCAATCCAACAAGTTACAGTGTATTAGAACGGAACTGCTCTAAACAAAGTACTCATATTTAGGGCACTTTCCAAACCCGAATATTATGGATATATTTTTTTATTCAGCGTTGATCTGATTAATTCTGTTGCTACTTGTATTTAATTATTATGTAACCTCGTTTAGAAATTGTCTTCATCTCGTATAAAGACCTTGCAGGTATACGAATTTAACAGTGTGCATTTGTGGTTTTACTTCCTAAGTATTCCGTAGGAAGCAATAAAGTGAAGGAAACAGAGAACGGTATGGGCAGTTGAAAATAGATCATAAAAAAGAGCGGAATTCCTCCAAAATTTTTCTTTCAATATACTTGGCGACATCCCCAAGGCGATGGCGTCTGGTGCCGAACTGAAATATTAATTTCTCATAGCAACATTTCGCGCCAAATATGTGACGCCGCTATTTGCCACTAAAACTTCATACATATGTTTACAAGCTTTGAGAATGCATCTTTTACATCAAAAGAAGTAAAAGGTTTCATAGAAAAATTCGTTCCATAATTTTTTTATTCTTGGCGTTAGTGAAGCCTTAGGTTCAAAATCTGTCATCATATAAAGTTCACAAACTGCGCTGGAACAGGCGAGAGCATCAGTCGTTGGTTTCCACCCTAACACCCAGTCCATTATTTGTCTCGTCAGTTTCGGTTTTAGAGGAGACTAACGTTATAATTTGTTGAATTAATATTTACCAGGATGCACGGTGTGATCAGTGGTTAATCCTCATGCTGTAGTTCAAGCTGTATATCAGCAACAGTTTTGAAATAATATATAGGCTGCAATCGCACCTGAATATCGTAGGTGCATATTTTTCTCCACCACGGCTTACAAGTGACGTAACTCCCTACAGAGAGTGTCACAATATTAACTTGAAGTCGAGTTACCTCACCGTGATAAATGGTTTCCTTCTTAACTCGACGGCGTCCATTCACAGAATAACACCATCGCTTGCCATTGCTACGTCAATTCAATAAAAATTTCTCATTGGTTCACGTTATTTTAAGTGACAAAAACTTTTCTTACCATATTAGGCACTTCACATTATCCTTTGTTTGAATAATATTTAAACAATTTAGCTTACAAATAATACTTTTTATAGATTTAAACTACTATTATGGACGACTAATACATTAATATAATTCTTTTTTCTTCGTTTCTAACTATTCAGTCAGAAGTTCACCTTTAGTTGTTTGTCAGTCTGGTTTACTTAAAACTTTCAACAACTTTTCTACAATATTAATGTTGTAAACCCTGATAGCATTGCAGAATAAATACATAATGTTAATTTTTGGGACCAAATTAAAACAACTGTACACCTATCGTCTTTTCTATCTCAGGAATCCATTACCGAATTTCGGAAATGTTTTTGCAATCATTTTCAATACAAGGCATATTTTGCTTTTGTTCAAAGCTTTAGTTGAGTGTTTCAGAATTTTATACTCCGTTGTCGATAAAAAAACGTGAAATTTAGATCAGAGTGATAGTCAATGTTTAAAAATTAGGTGATTGCTGTATTTGATTCAGGAGTTCAGCTATGACATTACGATTGTCACAAGTGAAGCTGAGATAGGGCTCCATTGTTTATTCCTCTCGCTTGAAGGCCTCACATTCTGTTTCAAGTCATATTATGTATTACCATATTGAAGAACAAAAGTATTATCGTAACTTCAAACAGTAAACATGTATTCATCTAATTCAATACAGTTATGATCGCACAACAATTTTCGTGATTCAATATTTTAGCATCAACAGCAGTGACTGTAGGTTAGATCACATTGCATTTTGGAAATTCAATGTTTCAACCTTTAAGCTATATCATGCTAGTTAAATCCGTTTATTTGATGAAATGTTTCATGGGAAACGCTATAAAAACAAAAATAGCTAACCTGAAATTTCACATAGGACTATTGTAACATGGTGCTTAAAATAGACTTTCCCATCTTAAATGCACATGCCATTCTCAACTGAATATTTTATTTCTTACTCTCATGATCTATGTTATACTTTAGCTCATGTGATAAACAGAATTATGAGATTAATTACATTTACCTGCATAATTTAAAGGTATGTTAAAATCTTGGTTAATATAATATACCATTTCGCCCTACAACCTTCTGCTTCACGCAAGTAAATATCCATTCATGCGTTAAAAGAGCTGCAGAACGAAACAGGGTGTACCAAGTAAATGCACAGTAGTAGCGTGAGCGCACTTGGTTCTGCTCCGATCGAAATGTCAGCTCCCAAGTTTGAACAAACCTGTGTAGTCTGCTCACCCCACTGCCGTAAGTTTCACTGGAATTTCCTAATTGCCTTCTGAACCTGCTTTAACGCACGAAGGTATAACTGCTTACGCGAAAGATTTTTTTTTAATTTACGTCCGCCCCAACGTTACGTTAAATCCGATGGTGAATGGATTGGGTGAAATGACGCTCAAATGAGTCCAGGGTCCATTGAGCTTAGAGCTACCCGACATTCGTCTTGAAGGATAAGGGAAACCCCGGAAGAAACTTATCTCGTTATCTCTCCCTGATCGAGAATCGAACTCGGGACCTCTTGAACGTGATGCAGACATGCTACCATCTACACTACCGAGGCGGGCGTGAAAGAGGTGGTAATTTGTCCTCCTGTTATGTACAGGTTAGTTTACGTGCTCAGACATAACCAGGAAGTTTTACATTCCCTAAGACTTCTAGAAACCCTATTGCGGAATTCTGACATCCAGGAAGGTGCGCATCCGTCGTTGTGCATTCATAAGTCGTTGAACCTCACTACTTGCTTCAAAGCTTTAAGGTTCACTTTATGCTTCCACGCGATAGTCATTGTATATGTTTTCCCGCTCATGCCGAAATATCGAACATACTTAGCTCTCAGCGTCCGTATGTACATCTCACACAACTTGCTAGTTGGATACAATGAGACAAAGACAGATATATCTTCCACCTCTGTAGAACTGGCAACGCAAAGAGAGCACGAACACTATTGGCTAAGGCGATTTTCATTCTTATGTTGTGGTTTTCTAAGCGTGTGTGCATTCTGAGGTTTGGATAGATAGAGCGGACGGAGACCGGGAGATACGGGGTTCGAATCCCTGCCATAGCATTGAATTTTTCTATCTGTTCATTACATCTTAACCGAGAATTCGGTATTTGGCTATTCGATAGACCCTTCAGGAACAAAGACTCTCTCCTGAAAAACGGATGATACGGAAATTAAGAATTGCCATAAGTAAAGAATCATGATGAATTTCAAAGGAATGTATATTTGTGTGGAACGCGTGCTGGAGCAGTCGACTTCAATAGCAACGTGGTTCAGTGGTGTAACAAAAGACAAGGGAAAAATAAAATTCTAAGGGATAACACTTGACTGCGTGAATAGGGCATTCTTTGGGTCCTTCGTAATGGCGACAAAAGAGACAGAGAGGGAACCTTTGTGTGAAAAGAGGGTCCCCAGAGCGTGAAAGTTACATATACTCTCACGCGCAGATGTGGAGGACAGTCTTCGGCGTCAGGCCGATTAGAGAACTTCAGGGCTGGCAAGCCATCAAGACTTTCCGAGGCGTGAGGGCGATTAGGGCAGTTCCCTTGTTCCGTTTTGCGCCAGGCACACCAGAAGTGAGAGAAGTTATTTGTCGGTTCATATATACGTGAGGAACGAATAAAGTTTATCGAGTAATAAACATTCCGCCTTCAGTAACTCTAAACAAGGAAATTGGTAACCCTTGGTCGGCAACTTTAAGTTTGATGTTCGGATAAAAGAAACAGTCAATAAATCAGGTTGAAGCGGGCATTCCAGTGTCAATAAAAGCATCCTTCTCACAAATATCCACGCATACCCTGAGATTAACCTCATTGCTTTACCCTGAGCTAAACACTATTTGCTTCAAACTGTTTCGCCAAATGGAACTCATTGCTCGCCACATAGATGCTTCAAATTTTAGCGCCAACGTGGTTAACTTTGTTCGCCAATCATTTTCGCTACAAAGTGGCGCGCCAACGCGGCACTCCATACGAGGAGCAGGTTTGACACGTGCAGCAGTTTCAACCTGCGAATGAGGTTCAACACAAGAAGGAAATTCAACCCGAGAAGGAGGTTCAACCCGAGAAGTTTTTTCAACCCGACAACGAGGTTCAACAGGAGATGGAGGTTCAACAGGAGGACGTTCGAGAACAAGCGGCTCTACAACGGTCCTACTGGAAAGAAGAAGGGAGGCCGGCATCATCAGCGACATCAGGAGCTAGTAAAACAATCAAAGGTACAAAGTGTTAAATTATATACTAGACTATTGTGAGTGTATTTGAGGAGTGAAAAAATGCTGAGTAAATATTCTGCTGAAAATATGGAAGTTCAAGAGGTTGATGATAATAGCAGTAGGCAGGAAGTCGAAGTTGCAGAGTGTGGCAGAACTGTTCCAAATAAGGGAGAAAGGAATATAGATATGTTATGGCAAATTAGAGAAATTATCATAAGTTTTATAGAAGAGATGAGGAATAACCGCGAAAGTTTACGTAAAAGTTTAAGTAAAAACTTAGATGATATGCATCAAGGTTTAGGCAAAGTGATAGATGATAGAAATCAAAGTTTAAGTGAGAAGATAGGTAATAATCATCAAAGTTTAATTGGGGAAATAGACAGTAGCAATCAAACGTTTCATCAGATAGGAGAAAAGATAGATGATAGTATTGAGAAATTGGAGGTAGGGGAAGTAGAATTAGTAAAGAAGTCGGAGAATGAACAAGTGTTAGAGAATGTCGGGAAAGTTAGTCAGGAAATAGAGAATGGAAGGGAAAAAGCTGGTCCGGTAACAGACAATGTAGGGAAAGATGTTAGTGAGGAGTCGCAGAACGCTGAAAATGAAATTTTGAATGTAGTTAGTGAAAGGTCAGATAGTGAAAACAGAAAACTGAGGGAAGAAATAGGACAGAAATTAGACAAAGGAAGAGAAATGAATAGAAAAGAGTTATAAGAAGCTAGGAGTAGATTAGAAGTATCAGAATGGGAAAATAGAAAACAGACGAGGAATGTGAAAGAAACAACCAATCAAACGAACGAGGTAGCAATAGAGATCCCGGTGACAAAGGAAACATTGAAAAACATTCAAAATCGAGGGAGAAACGAAAGAGAAATATTAAAATATTTTGGGCAAGGGGCACAGATCCAACAGAATATGTATAAGAAAGATAAAAGATATCGATGTTCAAACCTAAGCTAGATATGCCAAAATCATGGGGATGCAGAATAAATAAGTTCTTTGTGAATGGAAAAGTCTGCAAAATTCCTTTGTATTTTCTAAGTACGTTGTAGGATGATGAATTGCCTTGTAAATGGTGTGAACTTAGGCTAAGGTATATAAAATTACCATGAAAGATTGTAAAATGAGAATAAACACAAAATTGGTAAAATGTATATGTTAAGTATAAAGAAAAATGTTGTGTAAAATTTATAGGTTAAGTATAAACAGTGTAGTGACAGTGAAGTTTAATTGAAAAGCTAAACAAGTGAAAAAAGTGAAAATCAGAATACTGAAAAGCTTTTGAAAATAATATTTATATAGAATCCTAGAGAAATATTAGGAAATGTTGTATGAGTAAAAGAAAACTAAGCAGATTAAAAATATCAAAATAAGAATACTTAAAGATTTTTGAAAATAATATTCATATAGAATCCTCGAGAATTATTCGGAAATGTTGTATGAGTAAAAGAAAAAGAATCAAAATAAGAACATTGAAAGACTATTGAAAAGAATGTTTATATAGAATCCGGAAGAAGAATTCAGAAATGTTGTGTATATATATATATTATAATAATGTACAATGGTTTAAACATGGAAGTGTATATTTATGAATTGTTCTAAGAGTAGCAATAATATGAATTAATTTTAAGTAGATCAGATGGAGAAAAGGAGGCAGATGATAATGTAGACTGAAGTATTTTCCATTGAGTAGTATTTAAAATTTGCAAATTGCAGATTAGAGTGTTGATAAAATTTAAATGAACTATTGCTATGTAACCATGTGAACAATTTTTATGAAATGTCTATGTATCATGCAAAATTAACGTTGTGAAAAGAAATTGTAAAACGAATTGGAAGTTGATGACAAAGATCTAGGATTTTGCGTTGTATTCGGGCAAGACATATTTATTATTTTATTATGCGATAATAAAATAATGTCACCCAATTAGCGGAAAGCACAGCCAACGACAGCTGAGTAAGGGGCCAGAGGCAGCCAAGCCACACCCACACATCAGTCTCTGTCACTAACTGAGGGGGATGATTTGGGAAATGTCACTTGTCGCTGGCCGCATCTTCCCTCCTTCCAGTGCCATCTGGAACCTTCGCGGTGATTCACGGAAGCTAGAGGCATCGAGAACGGCGATATTCCTATAAAAATGGCTGCAGTGAGTGAATTGAGTTAGTCAGTCAGTTCTTGGTGAGCAGCTGTGAGGAGGGCCCAGCGAGGGGACGGACTGCGTACGTGCGTCGGAGGAGTTTACGTAATTGCGAGTGCAATTGGAACGGCAACGGACGAACTGGTGAACCGTAATTGTGTGCATTACGTAATTCAGTGTAACTGGCAAGTGTTAAACTGTAAGTTGGTGGAAATAAAGAAGATTTTTGAGTGGTGCAATTGGACGTTTCATTTCACGAACCCACAAACTCACAATAATATGTATGGGGGCATTTGATGCCGAAATTAAGAATTGTCATAAGTAAAGAATCCTGATGGATTTTAAAGGAATGTATATTTGTGTGAAACGCGTGCTGGAGCAGTCGAGTTGAATAGCAACCTGGTTGAGTTGTGTAATAAGAGATAAGGGAAAAATAAAATTCTAAGGGATAACACTTGACTGTGTGAATAGGGCATTCTTCGGATCCTTCATAATGGCGACAAAAGAGACACAAAGGGAATCTTTGTGTGAAAAGAGGGTCTCCAGAAAATGAAAGTTACTTATACACACACGCGCATATGTGGAGGACAGTCTTCGGCGTCATGCCGATTAGAGCACTTCGTGGCTGGCAAGCCATTAAGACAGTCCGAGGCGTGACGGTGATTAGGGCAGTTCTCTTGTTCAGTCTTGGGCTAGGCATACCAGAAATGAGAGAAGATATTTGTCGGTTCATATATACGTGAGAAACGAATAAAGTTTATCGAGTAATAAACATTCCGCCTGCGGTAACTCTAAACAGGGATATTGGTAGCCCTTGACGGCAACTTCCAGTTTGATGTTCGGTTAGAAGAAGCAGTCAATAAATCAGTTTGAAACGGGCATTCCAGTTTCATAAAACCATTCTTCTCACACACATCCACGCATACCCTGAGATTAACCTCATTGCTTTACCCTGAGATAAACACTATTTGCTTCATACTGTATCGCCAAGTGGAAGTCATTGCTCTCCACATAGTTGCTTCAAATTGTAAAGCCAACGTGGTTATCTTTGTTCGCAAATCATTTTCGCTACACGGAAAAGCCTTGGTCTCTTTCAAATTACAAGAATTACCCATGGTCAATTTATACACGAGAACTGAAAGCAGGGTGTGTGCAGGCATTTGTGAGATTAGAACACATTGAACAAGTGGACACATCTTTATAATTGATAACAAGTTCCAACAAAACAAAATGAACAACTATGAAATCGTCAAATTCGCAATGCACAGAATTCAATTCAATTCAATTCCAGGCTGGCAGGCTGTTTGGAACAGCCCGAAGGGTGGTCAAATCGTGTACCTGCTCTGGGAAGAGCTTTACCACGTAGTGGAGGGATGTGGATGTTGCAGCATGGCGGGTGTAAATTAAGTGGGTGTAGAGAAGGGAGGGAGCTTGTTGCTCCTCGGGGAAGTTGGGGCAGTCTGCGGGGGTATCAGTGCACAGAATTCTCAAATCTCTGGAATTATACATGCTGCACAAGGTTTCATCTCCGCCAAACAAGTATTTGCTCGTACCCTATTGTCCCAGTTTTCACTTAAGCTGCTAGTAACTTTCAGGTAAATAAAAGCTAATCAATATCAGCAACTTCTGAAAATTTTAACTACAATTTCTTAACAGAGTCTTTAAACATTAATACAACAGGTTCACAACGAACCATATCGCAGGTGTGGCCATCTCTACGCACCAAAGCGCACTCCGTAAAGGAGCACATCTTAGTTGTGAACCATTTCAATTAGCGGACAATCAGTGAACTATAACAACTGATCTTACATAATAACCGCTTATAATAGAAAGTCAATGTATCCATCCTATTTTCGCCACCAACTCTTAAAAAAGAACACATTTTTCTATCTGCCCCAAAGTCCAAGTAACCGTCTAGAATAAATTGTGTCAGTATATGTTTGGTTGTAGATAATAGACATGTACAACAGTGTAAGTGAAGGATAAAGTAGTTATATGCTGCCATTTAAATTATTTGCTTTTCCAATTAATAATTTAAAAATCACATTATTTATGGACATTAGGTTAGAATGAGTGAGAATTACAATGCAAACACAACAGTACATAAATTAGTTTTCAGAAGGTTCGCTTCCTCAAATATTAGATATTTACAAATGCTCAAAATCACCCCACGCAATTTCAAGGATGATTTTTAAAATCGAGTGCCATTTATGGCATTCATGCTAAAGGAAAAAGAGTCTCTAAACATGTTGAACATTATAATTGGACACAACTGCCAATAAAATTGTCATCCAGGTGAGAGGTGTTGTTACAAAGCTTACCGATACCGCGTCGGTGTTGTAAGATGGCTCTGCCTTTGGCATTTTATTACGTTGTATTGGATAAGATGTTTTATTATTATTTTCAGACCTTTATGACCAAATCTACTTATGATGTACAGATATGTTTACATTTAAATAATTCTTTTCATCTGAAAGTAAACAGTGGTTGCCGTGTGTCCTGACACAGTATCAAACCAACAAACTACAGTGTGTAGAACGGAGCTTATCTAAAGAAACTGCTCATATATGCGCACCCTTCGCAACCGAGTATTGTAGATATAATTTTTATTTCAGTGTTGATCTGCTTAATTGTGCCGATACCTGTATTTAATTATGATGTCACTACGTTTGGAATTCTCTTCCTCCCGCTCAATTGCCTTGCAGGCATACGATTTTATTAATGTGTCTTTGCATTTGCGTGGGAAGCTTTTAGGTACTTCGGAGGAAGTAACGGAGTGAAGGAAACAGAGATATGTATGTGCTATAGACAATAGATACCAATAAGAAGCTAAATTCCTGCAGAATTTCTGTTTAAATACACTTCGCGCTACAGGAGCTGCTCCAGGAGGACAGCATCTGGCGCCGAAGTGAAATACCAATTTTAGAGCCAGCATCCGCGCGATATTTACAGCACGGCTATTCACCACTAAACCTACAAACATATGTTTACAAGCTCTGGTAGTGAATACCTCACACCAAAAGGAGAAAAAACTCCACAGAAGTATTCGTTCCATAACTTTTGTGTTCTTGGTCTTAGTGAAGGTTTACGTTGAAAAACCGTCAACATATAAGGCTAGCAACAGACGCTCAAAACGTCCTTATTATTCTAAAAGGGATGATCTGCTACCGTTGGTGTCTAACGCTAACTCCCAGACCATTTTTGGTTTCCTCAGTTTAGTTTTCAAAGAAGACAAACGTTTCTAATATGTCTAATTAATACATTCCACGATGCACAGTGTGACAGCTGTTAATCCCCAAGCTGTAGTTCAGGCAGTACATTAGCAACAATTTTGGTATTATGCCTATGCAGCAATTGTACGTGAATATGAGATGATATCCACATGTATTATCTCGAAGCCCCAAGTTGGGATGCTATTTGCACACAAATTTCAGATTGGATTAAGTAATTTTGCCTCCCTTTGTAGAGCCACTTCTCGAAATATTTCTTATTATGCTACCCCTTGCAGCAACACCCTAGGCTCGAAGGTCATATACCTCATGGCGTGGTGTCGGATGATTTTCCTTCGGAAATATTTTAGTATATTTGAAATAAACCATTCTATTCCTTATGAAATATACTAATTTTTAATTTACATTAGAAACAAACAACGCACGTTGTAACATTATTGAATGAATAACTTCATACGCGTCGGTTTCCTTCAAAATATTAACTTGAAATCGATTTCCCTCACACTGAAAAGCCTTTGCCTTTGCTACTGCAATTCTATATTTTGTCATTTGTTCACGTCATTTCTCGCGACTAATTTTTCATTACCATATTAAGTAATTGACATTATCATTTATTTAAATAATATTTAAACAATCTAATATTCAAATAACATTTTTTTATAATTCCAGACGACTGTTATGTACGTTAAGCACCTAAATATTATTATTCTTTCGTTTCTACGTATTGAATCACAGGTTTACCTTCAATTGTTTCTCAACTTCGTTCACTTTCAACTTTCACCAATTCCTCATGAATATTAATGTTTTAAACCCAGAATATTATTTTCAAATAAATAAGTTTGACTTTAGTGGGTCAAATTAAGACAAATGTTACACCTTTTCTCTTTTATTGTGTAAGGAATCACTGACCAAATTTCGGAAATGTCTTTCAATCAGTTTAAATACATGGTATTATTTTGCTTGTGTTTCAAGCTTCAAATGGGTGTTTACAGCAGTTTTAGGTTTGCTTGTCGATATAAGACTTATTCTCTAGATTTTACTGATAGTTAATCCTTATAAAGTGTATGAATACTGTATTTGACTCAGGAGTTTAGCTATGATCTTGCGATTGACACAAGTGAAGCTGAAATAGGACACCATTATATATAGCTCTCGCTTGAAGGTCTTATACTCTGCTTCAAGTTTCGTACAATAAACATTTCGCCAAGAAATACTTTATGCTACCATATGGGAGAGCAAAAGTACTATAGTAATTTCAAGCAGTAAACGTGTATACCACTAAAACAGCATAGTTAAGAAAGTACAACAATTTGCGTGATACAATATTGTCACTTTGTGGGTTCGTAGAATTAAAAGGCCGAGTTGCAAAAATTAAAAATCTCCTTTATTTCCGTCGAAATACTCCTACAGATTACAGCGGCATTACGTTACGTACACCACCAGTCTATCAAGGTCAATGACAATAACAGTGACAGCAGATTACATCATTAGCTCTTGTTACAATAACACTTCCAGCTGTCTCTAGTTTCACAACACAGTTTACTCTCTGACTCCTCTTGGCCAATCGTTGCCTTTTTAAATACTTCACAGATAATTTTCAGATGATTCGCAAATGAACCAGAACACGAACAATCTCTATCAGTCCAGAGGTAACTAGAAACTTCCATTTATCTCAGTTTGTTTGTTTCGGAAGAAACTTATTTGCATGTTATCGTTGTGTGCCGGATCTTGGTTTTCACACTGCCCTCCTATCAGATTCCTTTGTTCAAGAACAGAGACTCTCCTTTATGACGGAGAAGCCAAGCCCTCTTTCAAATTACAATAAACTCTCATGAATAAAATAAAGCTTATAATTTATGCATGGAGGCTGAAAGCAGTGTCAGCGCACACTTTTCTGAGAAGAGAATATAATTACAAAGTGTACCCATTCGTAATGGGCGAATTCGAATAGAAAAAAAATCTATGCCTTCAATTCTTGAGTGTTCTCGCGATATTCTCGAAGCCTGAATGCGCATGCAAAGTTCTCGTTTGCGTTCGTCCGGAATAATTTTCTCCCATACTTGAAATAGTTGTTCACACGAAGCTCGCTTTCATCTTTATATTTCTTTTGTCTAATGTTACATAGTACACATAAACACCATTCTCAAGGTGGGACTAGAACCCACGGTCCTCTACGCAGCGGAAAGCTAGGAACATTCGCTCCAGCGATCCCAAGCACTTGCATCCAATAATGGAAATGTTCTCGCCATTATATCCAAGAACATTATTCCAATACAAGTAAACGTTCTCAATCTGTTTGTATAACAAGTAATATCATTTGCCTTGTTCTCGTCGTTTTTATTTTTACGTCCTTTTCTATATTTTTACGCATATAAACAGTACAAATAAAACCCATGTCCAAGCCCGGGCTCAAACGCTCGATCGTCTACGCAGCGGAACGAAAAAGACATCCGCTCCATGGACTCCTAGCTCTTGCATAAGGTACACGCAAAAGTTCTCGTTTGTAAATCCGAGAACTTGTTTTCGAACTGATACAAATGTTCTCGACCCTTTAAAAGAAAAAAGAAAAGGAAAATAAATAATATTTAACGTTTCTTTTTCGTCTTTTTTTTTTTTTTACCTTTTTAGAGTTTTTAAATTATTAGTCTTTAGATCGTTTTTAATGTCCTTTTAAGAGTTGAGTGTTTTTATTATATTTTACCTTTTTTAGCTAAATTGTTATAGTTTTAGGTTTTAGTGTTGATTTCGGGCCCAAATGACCTTGTTGTCGACGGGCCCTAAAACACCACACACTCACTCACTCACTCACTTATTCTTTGTTGTTTTCTCGAATGTACACACATATACACAGTACACATAAATACCATGCACAAGACAGGGGTCGAACCCGCGATTCTTAGCGCAGCGGAAAGATAGACAACCGCTCCAGTGACCATGAGCACTTTCTTCAAATAAACGCAAATGTTATTCTTTTTCGTATCCGAGAACTTGATTTCGAATATAAACAAGTGTTCTCGATTAGTCACATGTGACGTCCCCCCAGAACTTGCATTCGAATGCAAATAAGGATGTTGTTTACAGAACCGCAGATCTTGATTTCAAATGCAAGGAAGTGTTCTCGATTCGCAGCAATAATGTCATCCCAGAATTCGTTCTCGAATTCAAGATTAGATATTCGAATACAGTATATTTGATTGATAAAAGGATTCGTTTCTGCTAATCGTAGGTGCCATCATTATAACTGGATACCTTAGAAATGTTGAACAAGTAAACGCTAGGTACCTCAAACTAATTCTAGAACTCTCGAAAAACACACCTTCAAGATTTGCATATGAGTTGAGCGGCGAACTTTTCTTTTCAGAGGAAATCATAATTCATTAATCTTACACAGCAAACTCCCAAGAGGTAATTGATGAAAGAAATGAGATAAAAGAAAGAACCAGGGAAGACGTCTGTTTGACCGATGCAATGCTATATTGAGGCTGGACAGAAACAAATAAAGAATTAAGACATCTGGCTACGAGTTTGGTGAAGCATGGATTCCACCACAAACTCTTTAAGAACATCAAGTACCGCGAACCAGGCGAGAACTGCGTGTGTAGCCTATGTGATCCGAGATGTGATAGATATCGTATTCAACGTGGGCAAGTATAGAACAAAATCCATACGGTATTATGGTACATTGTGAGGATACGTAGACATATAAATTTGTGGGCCATTCCTCTTTAATAATATTAATAATAATAATAATAATAATAATAATAATAATAATAATAATAATAATAATAATAATAATAATAATAATAATAATAATAATAATAATAATAATGATAATAATAATAATAATAATAATAATAATAATAATAATAATAATAATAATAATAATAATAATAATAATAATAATAATAATGATAATGATAATAATAATAATAATGATAATGATAATGATAATGATAATAATAATAATAATAATAATAATAATAATAATAATAATAATAATAATAATAATAATAATAATAATAATAATAATAATAATAATAATAATAATAATAATAATAATAATAATAATAATAATAATAATAATAATAATAATAATAATAATAATAATAATAATAATAATAATAATAATAATAATAATAATAATAATAATAATAATAATAATAATAATAATAATAATAATAATAATAATAATAATAATAATAATAATAATAATAATAATAATAATAATAATAATAATAATAATAATAATAATAATAATAATAATAATAATAATAATAATAATAATAATAATAATAATAATAATAATAATAATAATAATAATAATAATAATAATAATAATAATAATAATAATAATAATAATAATAATAATAATAATAATAATAATAATAATAATAATAATAATAATAATAATAATAATAATAATAATAATAATAATAATAATAATAATAATAATAATAATAATAATAATAATAATAATAATAATAATAATAATAATAATAATAATAATAATAATAATAATAATAATAATAATAATAATAATAATAATAATAATAATAATAATAATAATAATAATAATAATAATAATAATAATAATAATAATAATAATAATAATAATAATAATAATAATAATAATAATAATAATAATAATAATAATAATAATAATAATAATAATAATAATAATAATAATAATAATAATAATAATAATAATAATAATAATAATAATAATAATAATAATAATAATAATAATAATAATAATAATAATAATAATAATAATAATAATAATAATAATAATAATAATAATAATAATAATAATAATAATAATAATAATAATAATAATAATAATAATAATAATAATAATAATAATAATAATAATAATAATAATAATAATAATAATAATAATAATAATAATAATAATAATAATAATAATAATAATAATAATAATAATAATAATAATAATAATAATAATAATAATAGTTATAATAATAATAGTTATAATAATAGTAATAATAAGAGTAATAATAATAGTAATAATAAGAGTAATAATAATAGTAATAATTGTAATAGTAATAATAATAGTAATAATTGTAATAGTAATAATAATAGTAATAGTAATAATCATAATAATCATCATAACCACAATAATAATAATAACAGTAACGGTAACTATTGGGTACATATAGCTCCAAGGCGATTAATTCCCAAACTTGTGTGTGGCAGGGAGTTTCGAAATCTCAGAATATAGACTTACTGCAGGAGATATCATCTCCGCCAAGTATTTGCTCGTTCCCTTTTACCTTAGTTTACAATTCTGCTGCTAGTAAATGTCAGATAAAGAAAAGCCATTAAATATAACTTACTATTGAAAATCATAACCACAATTTTTAATATATTGTGTAGATATTAGCACAGGATTTCACAGTAAATCATACCTCATGCAGGCCATCCCTCGTCAGCAAAACGGTCTCCGTAAGAGATCGTTTCATAGTTAAGTACTATTTCACTTCTGGCGGACAATCAGTGAACTATAATAACCACCCTTATAGAAAATCTTTTTATAATATAAAGTACGATCCACTTTACACATACCACTTTTGCAACCCACTCTTATAAAAAGGTTATTCTCCTATCTGCTCCAAGCTTGAAACAGAAGCTTAAAAGAAATTGCTTCATTACAGATTTCGTTGTAGACACAAGAAGTGCACTGCGAAATAAGTGATAGATGGTGTTTAAAAAGTGGTTAGGTATATGCTGTCACAAAATTATATGCCATTCCAATTTATGAAATAATAACTACACTATGAGTGTGCATTAAATTTACGTTGTGTGAGAATTATAATTCAAAACACAACAGGAAATAAATTAATTTTTAGAATGGTCCCTTCCTCAAATATTAGATATTTTGAAATACTCAAAATCTCTCCACGCAAACTCAAGCCCGGCTTTTTAAAATCGAATACCATTTATGGAAATTTCAATAAAGGAAAATGAGTTTCTAAACATGTTGAACACCATAATTGGACACAACTACAATGAAATTGTCCCCCATGTTGGAAATGGTGTCACAAAACAATCGTTTTACCTATACCCTCATGGCGTTGAGAGAGAGCTCTGCCTGTGGCATTTCATTACGTGATATCTGTTCAGACTATTTTTGTTATTATTTTCAGACCTTTGTGAACAACTGCGCTTATGATGTACAGATATGTTCACATTTAAATAAATATTTTCAGCTAAAGGTAAACAGCAGCTGCGGTGTTCCTGACACAATATCAATCCAAAAAGTTACAGTGTGTAGAACGCAACTGCTCTGAAGCATGAAGCAGAAGCCATGGGTTTCAAATAGAAGAATGTAAGAAAGGGATGATAAAACCATATAAATTATTAATAAGCGATTTGGAGTAAATGATATATGAGTTAGGGTAAAAAAGAAATAATGTAATAGGAATAACGTGCAAATTAAACAAATATAAGGAAAAAGATGCCTTACGCTAGAACGGGCAGACGAGGCCGGATATGTGAACAATTGGACATTAAAAGCCCAAAAGTCCAGCGCCACCACGGAGCCTCAGACAATTGCGAGGTTTAAGGAAAATATGTAGAGGCAGAATGCTGGGCAGTTATGACGCCAAAGGGTCATACAACTTTAGGGGGTGGGCCCCGTGACTGCTGCACAGTTGACTGTGAATGGAAATGACCAATAAGGTAAAATAGTAGAAATAAAATCCTCCAAAAAATGTAGCGTAAATCACGTGATAGGCGTGAAATAGAGAACAAGTAGAAAATGGGTGGGGATAGACAAATAAATCTGCGAAGAAGCGGAGAGTAGGGAGAGGTGAGAAGCATGACTTGGGTGGTTACAACGAAAGGGAGAAGTTTAATATCCAATGGCAAGGTAATACTGGATCTAGATTTCAATACGTGGTGGGATTAAATATTCTCAAATAGACGAGGCGACGAAACGAGAGTGAGAGCAAGTGAGAAAAGCGGAGCAACCAGACAAGCAAGACTTGTTGGAATAAACAATCTACATGAAACTGAAACAGTACTTTTCATTGGCTGGTGATAACTGCTGGACACTGAGACAGATCACAATAAGGTACTAAATTCCTGCAGAATTTCTGTTCCAATACACTTTGTGCTACAGAAGCTGCACCAAGATGAATGCGTATGGCGCCATAATTATAATTGGATGCCTTAGAAATATTGAACAATTACCTCAAACCAACTCTAGGACTCCAGAAAAAACACACCTTCAAGATTAGCGGAGAACTTTTCTTTTCAGATAAAATCAGAATTATTCACTCTCACACAGTACACTGTGGTGTCAACAGGTAATTGAAGAAAGAAGACAGCGAAAAAGAAAGGATCTGGCAAGTTTTCTATGCGAAAGACAAAACGATATAGAGACCGGACATTTTATCCAGAGGCTCTACTCCCATTAGCCCTAGACCCTTAGCACCAAGGACCCGGGACCCTTCCTACACGGTAGCGGTGGAAAACTTAGGGATCTTTCCATGGGCAATACCTTGAGTCTAAAAGCCCCCCCCCCCCATCGACTACTACGTCAAGTCGGTTGGAAGTGGATACGCCACTTACGCGCGTCAGCCCCGCAGAGAGGACTACCGAAAACCTCGATGGGGCCGCCTGGTGATCTAGCACACCTTCTACTAGCTCTGCAGGCTAGTACGCGGGACTTATTAGGCAACACTCTACACCATCTGGGCGGCCGTAACCTTGCCGGAGGTACCCAAATCCCCGTGGGTGTCGGGAACACATTGCCCCCTCGATTCCAACCCAATCCGAACAACTTCCCGACGGGAGGGGCTCGGCAGTTGGCCCGAGGTTCCTCGGGTAACGTCAGAGTTACCACGAGGGCTATGGTTCCGCAGCGCCCGCACCTCGGCAGCTGAAGGGGACGGATGCCCTTCCCTGCACGAATAGAGACAAACACAAGGCAATAAGGAATTACGACATCCGGCTACGAGTTTGGCAACGCATGTATTCCAGCACAAGATTTGTAAGAACACCAGATACACGCGAGAAGTGCATGTACAGCCGTTGGATCTGTGGCTCTGACGTTTTGCAGCAGTAGGAGGTGGAGGGGGAAGGTTAATGGTACCAACATACAGTAATGGGCAATTGAAAACATATCCTCAAAACTATCTTTCGAATTGAATGATATAGGACTATACTAGTTTTAAAACGTTGAAATCCACTTTCATTATCATGCAAGATATTGTGACTTTTTGGGTTCGTAAAATTAAAAGTCTAGTTTGCAGAAATTCAAAATGCTCTTTAATTCAGTGGAAACACACTTTGGTCTACCCTACGGGTTCTACAAATGCCGTGTCATACACGCAGTAGTCTCCAGTTTCGTCTCTACACATAAACAAACGAAAGAATTCACCCGCGGCACACTTCAAATAGCTGCACGCACACAATTAACAGCTCAACTCGCAACTATGGTACAGTTCAAATGTCCACACACCGCACCGCTGCAACTCCATTCACTGACTCGCCGCTCCGTCCACAAGTCGACATTTATATCCGAGGTGCTGTTTCTCGAAAACTACCAAAGATACTCGAAAGCTACCATAGTCACACGATTCTCCGTGGCGGAACGAGAGCACATTGAGCTATCTCTGTGTCTTTCTCCTCTTTGGCTCTCTCATTCTCTCCCGGAAAGCGTCCCGCTCCGGATCCACTAGCCGGCCGGTCTACCGATCCCATTCCTTGCTGCCCACGCGTAGCTCTCTGTCTCTTTCACACGGGCCCGCCGTGCTCGCCGCAACAATGCCTCGAGAAACTGTTTATTACGCACTCTCTTTGAATATTTCTTTCATAATTTTACGCGTTCTAACTACTTCTATTTGTAGTAATGGGAGTTTCTACATCCGGTGTCGTAGTCAGGAAGTTAAAACTGTCTGCTATCGCCAATCAGCATTGTCGCTGCTAGCCATGGCTTCCGAATCCAACATCGTAATGGCAGTTTAATTTTGTATGGACCACGTGTCTTCAGTTCCGTTAGCTATTTGCGCTGGTGAATTTTCTTCATATTGTGTGTCCGTGAATTCCGATTTTTAGTGCCTGTAAGTCCTATCCTTATCGCTATTGAAATAATGTGGCCACTGGCTTGTGAAATTTGCAAATTCGCGAGACATTTAAAATACGCATATTCCTCTGTTTGAAATTCCCTCTAAAGCGTGGCAAGAGCCCACTTCCCACTCTCGAGAAATGTGAGAGCAAAAGAAGAGCCGGCCTAACTGTCGCCTATGTGATCTGACACGTGATACATATTGTGACTTTGTGGGTTCGTGAAATGAAAAGTCCAATTACACCACTCAACAATGTTCTTTATTTCCACCGACTTACAGTTTAACACTTGCCAATTACACAAAATTACTTGCTGCACACAATTACAATTTACCAGTTCGTCCGTTACAATTTCACTGTACTCGCGGTTACGTAAGCTCCGGTACACATTCAAAGTTACGTACAGTCTTCCGTTGCACAACCCTTTCCGTTCATTAACACGTCACTGACTAACTCTTACACCAAGAACTGCGACTGTCTCCTCGCTCACACTCACTAACCAACTGATTGACCAACACAACCAACAACTGAACTGAACTCCGTCTGTCTGTAACCCTCTTTATATCGGAATATCGCCGGTTTCTAGTGACCAGGAGAATGTTCCAGTAAACGAAAGGTCGAGAAACAGGTGTAGAGAAAAAAACAGGCGACCAGTCATGTTTTCCCCTAACCACAAGTCTGTCACCACTACAAGACAAACGAGGGAAAGGCGTGGCTAACCGAGCCTCCCCTGTCTTCCGTTGCCAGCTGCTCACAGGGTGTTTCAGCGCTCCCCGTTACACTGCTCTCTTCTCAAAGCTGTTCGCCCTCGAACAGCCCCATCGTAGCGTGCGAGGCGGTCCAGGTGTACCACCAGCATCTGCTCGGAGTCTCAGCCAGAAGTAGCGCTGCCGTAGTTTGTGAATCATTCGGTTCGCTCCCAGGTGTCCTCCTGAAGTACCGGCGTGCACTTCCTCCAAGATTTCCGGGACCTTACTCCGGGGAAGTACCAACTGTCCTCTCTGCGCCTTCCCATCGGGTGACTCCCATACCCGGAACAGCACGCCCACTCTGGTCTTCAACGAGTCCCATTGGGCCCAGTGCGACTTGTAGGTGGCGCTCCTCGGTGCGATGTCCTCCCAGGTTAGCCTCGTCCCTGCGTCCACTTCCCTCAAGAGTGGCCCCAAGTCTGCGTCCGCCAGCTGCTCCCTCCTCAGGCCTGCGCTATCCCAGCCTTCAGCAGGCACTGCCACAACTACTCGGACTGCTGCGGCACGCTCCTTCTCTTCCACTCTTGTGCGCTCATGGCCGTCCTGGATCTGCGATAGGACACCTCCAATGCAATGGTCGCTAGCGTCGGTGTCCACAATGAAGGCGCCACCCGGTTGTGGGAAACCCAAAATTGAAGCACTGCACAGGGTCCCCTTCGGGTGCTGGAAAGCGTCTTCGGCGTCCTCCGTCCACACATAAGGCCGGTTTTCCTCCGTCAGGCGGGTGAGGGGTTTTGCGATGTTTTCGGCCTTTTCCTCTAAATCATTAAGGCGGTCGTCTACTTGACCCTTCCGTTTGCCCAGGTTCGCGACGTCATCCCTCACGCCGGCCAAACGTTCCTCAAACTTTGCGGCGAGAGCCTCGTTCGCCGCCTTCATTTCCGTGGCCAGACTGCCGTTCGCTGCTCTCATTTCTGTGGTTAACTCGGCCTTCATTTGTTGCATCTTCTCGGTGATGTTCTCCCTAGCCGTCCTGATTAGTTTCAGTTCCGCGGCCAGGTTATTTCTAGTCTCCAGCTTCTCTGTTAGGCTGTTCTTTGCCGCTTCTGTTTTTGCAGCGAGGTTTTCAGTTGCCGTCTTCATTTCTCTCAGTTCCGCTAAAATCTTTTCTAATGCTGCCTCCATTGTTGTAATGTTCGGTGATGTTGTTTTCCCGCTTCCTGACACCAGTGTGACTTTGTGTTTATCCCACTTCTGACACCAGTGTGACTTTGTGGGTTCGTGAAATGAAAAGTCCAATTACACCACTCAACAATGTTCTTTATTTCCACCGACTTACAGTTTAACACTTGCCAATTACACAAAATTACTTGCTGCACACAATTACAATTTACCAGTTCGTCCGTTACAATTTCACTGTACTCGCGGTTACGTAAGCTCCGGTACACATTCAAAGTTACGTACAGTCTTCCGTTGCACAACCCTTTCCGTTCATTAACACGTCACTGACTAACTCTTACACCAAGAACTGCGACTGTCTCCTCGCTCACACTCACTAACCAACTGATTGACCAACACAACCAACAACTGAACTGAACTCCGTCTGTCTGTAACCCTCTTTATATCGGAATATCGCCGGTTTCTAGTGACCAGGAGAATGTTCCAGTAAACGAAAGGTCGAGAAACAGGTGTAGAGAAAAAAACAGGCGACCAGTCATGTTTTCCCCTAACCACAAGTCTGTCACCACTACAAGACAAACGAGGGAAAGGCGTGGCTAGCCGAGCCTCCCCTGTCTTCCGTTGCCAGCTGCTCACAGGGTGTTTCAGCGCTCCCCGTTACAATATCATGTTCATCTGTGCAAGAACAGAACCAGATCCATAAAGCATTATGGTACATTGCGGAGAAACGTAGACATGCACATTTGTTATTAAGAATAACTGAATACAAATAAAAGCAAACCCAAGATAATTCTGAAACATGTGCATTGCACAGAGTTTCCAAATTTTGGAATATATATTTAGTGCAGAAGATTTCATATCCCCCAACAATTATTTGCTCGTTCCCTATTGTCTCAGTTTTCACTTCATCTGCCAGTAATTTTTAGGTAAAGAAAATACAATATATATAAAACAATATTGAAAATCACAACTATAATTGTTAATATGGTCTGTAAATGTAAATACGACAAATTCACAGCAAATCATATCACAACAGTTCCATCTCTCGGCACCAAGGCCCAATACGTAAAGGATTAGTCCATAGTCGTGAACCATTTCACTTCTGGCGCACATTCAGTGAATTATGACAACCACACTAATAGAATATATGTTTATAATACAGTCTCATACCGTTGTACTCATACTACTTTTGCAACCCACTCTTAAGCAAAAGCCAACTTTTCTATCTGCTCCAAGTTTAAAATATAAGTTCACAAAAAAAAAAAAAAAAAAAAAAAAAAAAAAATCCTTCAGTTCAGATTTCGTTGTAAACACTTGATATATACAGCGGAAAAAGTGATCGATAATGTTTAAAAAGTGGGTAGGTTATATGCTGTCATTTAAATTATATGCCATTTCATCAGTAACTTAGAAACCATACAACTGGTAGGCATTGAAATTAGAATGAATTAAAATATGAATGTGAATGTGAATTAAAGTTCAAAGCACAAGGAGTAAATAAATTATTTTTCAGAAGGTACTTTTCCCCAAACATTAGGTGTTTGGAATTACTTACAAACACCCCACGGAAATTCAAGGTTGACTTTTTGAAATCGAATTTCATTAATGGCATTTATGTCAACGATAAAAGGGTTTCTAAACAAGTCGAACAGTGTATTTGGAAACCAGTACAATAACATTTTGTTATAAAGCAACAAAAGAAGTAATCATTTGCCGATATCGTCTTAGTGTCCAGTAATTACTGTGCCTGTGGCATTTTATTTCGTTGCATTTGTTCAGATGTTTTATTATTATTTACAGACTTCTATGACCAGCATCACTAATGATATACAGATATGTTTACATTTAAATAATTCTTATCAGCTAAAGGTAAACAGCAGCTGGGGTGTGCACTGACACAATACCAAACCGTCAACTTACAGCGCGTTAGAACGGAACTACTCATATATGCGCAACTTTCACAAACAAGTATTATGGATATACCTTTTTCATTGAATATTGATCTGCTTAATTGTGTTGCTAATTGTATCAAATTAGGATGTCAGCACGTTTGAGAATTCCCTTCCTCTCGCATAAATGCATTTGCAGGCATACGATTTTAACAGTGTATCCTTGTATTTCTCTTGGGAGTTCCTAGACATTTCGGAGGAAGAAATCATTTGAAGGAAAGAGAACCGTATGTGCCATAGACAAAAAGGAGCGGAGTTCCTCCAGAATTGCTCTTTCACTATACTACGCACTACAGGGACTAGGCCACGATAATGGCCTCTGGAGCCGAATTGAAATACTAATTTCTTAGATCTAGCATCCGCCCCATATGTCCGGCACCGCCATTCACCACTTTGGGAATGAATCTCTTCCATGTAAAAGACAAAAAGAAAAAAAAATAACAGAAATATTCGAGCAATAAATTTTGCTTTGTTGGTATTAGTGAAGGCTTACGTTCAAAACCCCTCAACATATATAAAGCTCACAATGGACGTTGGCAACATTTTTCTCATTTTTCTAAAAGGGGACAGCTTCTGCCGTTGGTTTCATCGTTGACAACCGGTCAATTAGGTGTCTCGTCAGTTTAGGTTTTAGAGTATACTACCCCTTTAATAAGTTTAAATAATATTTTAAACGATGCACAGTGTGAGCAACGGTTATTCCTCATGCTGTAGTTCACGCTGTACATCAGCAACCGTTATGAACTAATATCTGGGCTGTAATTTTAAGTGAATCACGTTGGTGCATATTTTCGCTCTACCACGTCTCACAAGTAATGCAACTCCCTTCAGGGAGTTTGTCCAGATCACTCTTCCACATTTACCACATGAAGATGTAACCCCGAAAATAACAGAAAACAGGTGGTTCACGTATGATGGTCGTCGGATATGACTTAACTTTGGGGGACGTAAATTACAACAAAATGGATGATGGTGCACCAGCACATTTTAACAGCATTGTTACAAACGCAAGTCTCCTTGCGTGGAGTTGTTAGATTGGATTTGGAAGGACGTTGAACGTAAACTTTTGCTAAAATGCGGGAAAACAGATTTTGAGAGATATGTTTCTACGACCTTGGAACGGAACTTCAAATGGGTTGATGAGATGAAACGACATCCGCGTAGATTATACCGAAGCCCCGTTTAGGAAGTCATTTGGAATAAAATTTCACATGCGGTGGCGTAATTCTGAAACCCGTTTTTGAGCCAATTTTCGAAATATTTCTTAATATGCTACACCTTGCAGCAACCCCCGACGCTCGAAGATAATCTACCTCATGGCGCGGTGTCGGACGATTATCCTACGGAAATTGTTTTGCATAATTCAAATAAACCATTTAATTCCTTATTAAACCTACGCATTTTTAATTCAGGTTGAAAATGAACAAAATACGTAACACAATGGCATGAATAATTTATAAGCGTTTGTTTCCTTCATTATGTTAACTTGAAATTGAGTTCCCTCAAACTGATAGCGCCTTGCTTCCTAACTCGATGAGTTCCATACACAGAATAACGCCTCGACAGTTCAATAATTTCTCGTTGGTACACGTCATCTTTCGAGGCTAACACTTCATTACCATATTAGGTAATTTATATTAGCCATTGTTCAATTAGTAATTTAACAATTTAACAATCAAAATATACCTTTCATAATTTTGACTACTATTATGGGCGCTAAACACATTACTATTATTTTTGCCTTCGTTTCTACCTATTCAATCAATAGTTTACCTTCATTTGTTTGTCCATCTCTTTCACTTTCATTTCTAACAATTTTTCATAATTACTAGTGCTTTAAACTCTAAATAATACTAATGAATATTTAATAATTTTGAATTTTGAGGGCCAAATTGAAACAACTGTACACCTTTCTTCTTTTCTATGTAAGGAGTTCATTACCGAATTTCGGAAATAATTTTTCAATCATTTTAAACAAAAGAGCTTATATAACTCCTGTTCCATGCTTCAATTGAAAGTTTTCAGCAATTTTAAATTTCGTTGTCGATAGAAGAAGTAAACTTGAGATTGTGATGATAGTCAATATTTAATAATTAGCTGAATACTGTATTTGACCGATTGACACAAGTGTAGCAGACATAGGGCTCTGTTGTTTATTCTTCTCGCTTGAAGGCCTTACACTCTGTCTCAGGATTGGTTGAATAAATATTTCTGTAAGTCATATTTTATGTTAGCATATTGGATAACAAAAGTATTATCTTAACTTCAATCAGTAAACATGTATACATCTAATTCAATACAGTTATGATCGATCATATAACAATTTTCGTGGTACATTATCTTAGCACTAACAGCACTGCCTGACGGCATTAATCCCATTGCCTCTTGAAAATTGAATCTTCAACACTAAATACTTCAAGTTATATCTTGCCAGTTAAAACCGCTTATTTGATGAAGATTTACGTGGGACAGGCTATAAAAACAATAGTAGCTAACATACTTTCAATCCGGACGATTGAAGAATGGTGCACAAAATAAAATTTCTCACACAATATATACATAACATTCGTAGCCGAATATTTTCTTCCTTACTCTCATGAATTAGATTATTATTTAGCAGATGAGATATGCAGGTTCATGAAAACATAACAATAACTTGCATGATTTAAAGGTATGTTAAATCTTCCTTAGTATAATGTACTAGTTGACTCAAGTACCTTCTCTTTCACATCAGCAAATATTCCTCCATGCGTGAAAAAATTTGCAGAACGAAACACGGCAGTTCCATTTAAACGCACAAAAGTGGCGCGAGTGGATTTGGTTCTGCTACGAACGTAAAGAGTAGGCTCCCAGGTTTGAGCTAACCTGCGTTGAACCACTGCCGTGTGTTTAATTGAATTTCCACCTTGTCTTCCGTAACTGCTTTACCGCACGAAGGGATATCTGCTTACGCGAAAGACAGGTCAATTGGTGCTCCTTTTAACTAGAGGTTATAGTTTACATGCTCAGGGGGGACACTTGAGCCCCTGCAGTGAACACAGGTCATTTGTGTCGGCAGCCACACTCCCATGGAGTTTAAATAAAAGGCCCCTGGTTACTACTAATAAGAATAAAAGGGTATTGACATTTTATGAATTACGTTCATTACAGAAACGGGTTACAGAATGTAAATCTTTAAGCAGCGATTCTACGGTATACTGTTCTGTAAGCTGTTTGAATTATTTGTAATCTCACATTGAGGGATTTCACTATCAAGTAAACGTCGTTTGAATATGTAGGACATAACCAGGAAGTTTTATATTCTCTAAGATGTCTAGTGTGTGTATGTGTGTCTGTGTGTGTGTGTGTAGTGTTTAACGCCCGCTTTTACTATATAAGGCACCGCAGGCGATTACACTGATGATATGAGATGAAGATGGAGCACCGGTGGAATGAGATGGCGGGGAAAGCCGGAGATCCCGGAGAAAACCCGCCCCAGCGCCGTGTTTTCCACCAAAAATCCCAATTTGCGGTCGCCTGGGATCGAACCCGGGCCGCCTTGGTGACAGCCAAGCGCTCTAACCACTGTACTACAGCGCGGCAGCTAGCTGAATTGTCACTATTTTCTTCAAGGGTTTAACCCTCTGTGGCCCAGTGTGACTTTCAAGTAACAATCACTTTTAACGCTCTTTAGTTATCCTGTGATGAACATTTTACATTGTACACATTTGTAACCTGAAAGTCACAACATGGAGGCCTGCTATGTGGCTTGTTTGGCTATTTAGTTCAGAATGTATTCAACGGGTTGAAGCTAAAGCAACACAAACTGCTTATTGCATTTTGATGTTACTTGTGGCACTTTAAGCAAATTTATTTTATGTATTTCTGCAATATACTTTGAAAGAAAAATATCAGGCACTATGAGTAAAAGTAAAATTATAGTTTAAAGCACTGAACATCATATAGAAATGCATACTATTTATTATTTCAAAAAAAATAGTTGTGTTACCTGAAAGTTACAGTAGACCACAATAATCACCATAATAAGTTAGGTTATGGGTGCACACTGGAGTAGAAGGAAAGTTATTTGTCCAGAATATCCTACTGAAATTCAATACAGTTTCACACTCTTTTGTATATAAGCATAAATGCTGTAATTATATTTCTGATATACACCATATATTTCATAGCTACAATCCATGAACTAAAGGAAGCTTTCAAAATCAATTTCGGTTTAGTTCCAATATTATGGATCCTCGTATTTTTTATGACACGAAGAATAAAAATAATATAATTGCTCGTCCAATAGATGGATGTGAGTGAGATGACTCAGTTCTTCTGTCTGGCTGTGATGAAGAAAAGGGGATTAAAGCTACCAGTGCCAACACAATTATATCAGAAGGTGAGGAAGAATAAACTGCTGAGCCATGTGTAAATAATCCAGCATCTCTGCCACTTCTGTTCTACATGTGGAAGAAAGAGATGAAGATATTTCTGAAGAAAACCATAATTAAATGATGTATAGAACATCAAGAGACCGACTGGCTCAACCAACACTTGAATGGAAAATGTTGTTATTTGCAGATTCCGATTCTCTACAGCCACCAATACACTATTTTGAAAAATTCATTGAAGAAAATTGCCTTTCTTCGAACTCTTGTCAAACAAATTTGAACAGTGTTCAAAATAAACTTGTCAACAACATAAATGTTACAACTGAAGAGATTATAAAGTTCATAGGATGTTGTTTTCTTATATCAAAATGTCCCCCAGATCTAGAATGCTTTGTCTTTCTTTTCATAAATGTTGTAATAGCCTATACAGAATAGTATCTTTATGATTTTGTACATTAGTTTGAAATTCACAGAGAAACCTTCAGTAAAAAGCTAGTTATTGGGTATAGCTTTCATTATGATTCCTATCTATGTAATGCCTTAAGTAATTTCTGCTATATCCTTTGTGGCCCATTGTGACTTCAAAGTAACAAAATATTATTTTTAATTAAAATTCCTGTTTTTTTTTAATTTGGCAAATGCTTATAAGTTTCGTAATGCAACCTAAACGATAATACTGGGGGAAACATTTTTACCTTTATAGTAAACAAATTTGGGCTGTAGAGGGTCAAGGTTCATTTTATGCCACCAACGCGATAATCAGTGTATATTTTTTTACGTAAATGCCGGAATATTGAACGTACTTTGCTCTCAGCACCCGTATGTACATCTCCCAACACTTGTACAATGAGACAAAGACAGAAGTATCCTGAGGTTTGGATAGATAGAAGGGACGGAGAACGGGATCCCCGGGGTTCAAATCCCGAACATTGTATTGAATTTTTCTATGTGTTTATTACATCTTAACCAAGAATTCGTTATTTGGCTGCTCGATGCCCCGTACAAGAATGACGAAAAACTCATGTTTCTCTTTCAAATTGCAAGAAATACACATTGTCAATATATACATGGTGACTGAAAGTAGTGTGTGTGCTTCCTCTTTTGGGAACAGAAAACTATTAACAAGTGTAATCATTATTATAATTGATTACAAGTTCCAACAAAACAACAGATTCTCTTTGAATCAACAAATGACCTATGTTACACAGCAGCAGCAGCAGCACCAGGAGATATAAATGCTGCTGGTGCAATCATCTCCGCCAAACAATTATTTTCTTGTTCTCTATTGTTCCAGTTTTCAATTAGGCTACTAGTAATTTTCAGGTAAAGAAAAGCACATTAATAATCAGCAACACCTGAGAATCATAATTAGAATTTCTT
The DNA here is from genome assembly GCA_030765055.1 of Mantis religiosa. NCBI lineage: Eukaryota > Metazoa > Arthropoda > Insecta > Mantodea > Mantidae > Mantis > Mantis religiosa. The sequence goes on along the minus strand of CM060950.1, from coordinate 46,255,563 downwards.
AACAGATTCTTTAAATATTAATACAAGGCCTTTACAGTAAAACATATCGCTGGCAGTGCCATCTCTCGGCACCAACGCGCACTCCGTAACGGATCGCTCCTTGCTTGTGATCCATTTCACTTCTGCCGGACAGTCAGTGTACTATAACAAGTACTTTTATATAATATCTGTTTATAATAATGTCAATGTGCCCATACTATTTTCGCTACCTACTCCTAAACTACAAAATACTTTTCTATCTGCTTCAGGTTCCAATAACAATTTATAAGAAATTGTATTTGTATATATTTGGTTGGGTATACCAGATGTTTACAACAGAGTAACTGATAAATAATGTTTGAAATGTGAGTAGCTGTATACTTCCATTCAAATTATATGCTATTATGATCAATAAAATAGGAACCTCACCATTGATGGGCATTGCAGTTAGAATGAATGGGAATTGAAACTCAGATCACAAAGAGTAAATAAATAAGTTTTCAGAAGAACCAAAAACATTAGGTACTTCGAAATACTCAGAAACGCTCCCGCAAATTCAAGGGCGGTATTTTAAAATCTTATGCCATTTGTCGCATTTATGACAGAGGAAAAAGAGATTCTAAACATGCTGAACGTCATACCTGGATACTACTGCTAATATTATTCTCCTCAATGTGAGAAATGTTGTTACAGAACAACAGAAGAATCAATCTTATTACCGGTACCGTCTTAGTGTCTAGAGATTACTCTGCCGGTAACATTTTATTTCGTTAATCTGTTACGATGTTTTATTATTATTTACAAAATTTATGAATAACACTACTTATAATGTTAAGACATGTTTACATTAGAATAGTTCTTTTCAGCTGAAGGTATACAGCAGCTGCGGCGTGTACTGACAGAATGTCAAACCAACAAGTTACAGTCTGTTAGATCGGAACTGCTCTAAATAAAGGGCTCATATTAGCGCACTTTTCGCACTTTTCACTATTATGGATATATATATATATATATTTATTTATTCAGCGTTGATCTGATTAATTCTGTTGCGACTTGTATTTAATTACTATGTAACCTCGTTTAGGAATTCTCTTCATCTCGTATAAAGACCTTGCATGTATACGATTTTAACAGTGTGCATTTGTGGATTTACTACCTAAGTATTTCGTAGGAAGCAATCAACTGAAGCAGACAGAGAACGGTATGTGCAATTGAAAATAGATCATATAAAGGAGCAGAATTCCTCGAAAATTTTTCTTTCAGCATACTTCGCGACATCCCCAAGACGATGGCGTCTGGCGCCGAACTGAAATATTAATTTCTCATAGCAAGGTTCCGCGCCATATATCTGGCACCGCTATTCGCCACTAAACCTTCATACACACGTTTACAAGCTTTGGGGAATGAATATTTTACATCAAAAGAAGTAAAACGTTTCATAGAAAAATTTGTTCCATAGTTTTGGTATTCTTGGCGTTAGTGAAGGCTTAAGTTATAAATCCGTCAACATATTGAGATCACAAATTACGCTGGAAAACCTCGTTCTCATTGTTCTAACACGTGAGAGCATCAGACGTTGGTTTCAGCCCTAACACCCAGTTCATTATTTGTCTCGTCAGTTTAGGTTTTAGAGGAGACTATCGTTTTAATATGTTTAATTAATATTTTCCACGATGAACTATGTGAGTAGTGGTTAATCCTCATGCTGTAGGTCAGGCTGTCCATTAGCAACAGTTTTGGATTATCATCTGGGCTGTAATTCACCCTGAATATCGTTGGTGCATATTTTCCCCTTCCACGTTTTACAAGTGACGTAAGTGTCTACAGGGAGTTTTCCAGCTCACACTTCCATATTTCCCACATGAAGCTAAGCCACTGTAAGTAACAGAAAACAGGTGGTTTATGTATGATGGCGCACCAGGATATTAAGCAGCATTTTTATAGATGAAGAACCTATCGCATGGAGTTGTTAGATTGAATTTCGAGGGATGTTGAACTTAAAGTTTTGTGTAATATCTGAAAAAAAATTAACGGATATATTCCTACGACATTTGGAACGGGATTTCGAATGCATAGATCACATGACATCCACGAGGACTGTCTCAAACACTCAATTTTGGAAGGCAGTAATTTTCGATGTGATGAAGTAATTCTGCCTGCTGCTGTTGAACCACTTTAGGAAATATTTCTTATTATGCTACTCTTTGCTGCAACAGCCGGCGCACGAGGGTGCTGTACCTCATGGCGCTGTGTCGTAGGATTATCATACGGAAATGTTTTAGCCTAATTAGAAAAAGCTATTCAATTCCTTATTACACGTATTTCTTTTTATTCAGTTTGAAAATGAGCAAAGCACGCTGTAACATATTTGAATGGATAACCTTATAAGCGCCTTTTCCTTCACAATTTTAACTTGAAGTCGAGTTACCTCACACTGATAAATGGCTTCCTTCTCAACTCGACGATGCCCATACACAGAATGACGCCAACTCTTGCCATTGCTACGTCAATTCAAAAAAAATTATCATTAATTCACGTCATCTTATGTGTTTGACATTTCCTTACGATATTAGGTACTTCATATTATCCTTTGTATCAATAATATTTAAATAATTTGGCTTTCAAATAATACTTTTTATAATTTTAAACTAATATTATAGAAGACTGATACTTCATTCTAATTCTTTTTCCCTCGTTTCTATCTATTCAGCATTTTTTTTCCTTCAGTTAATCCTCAGTCTTTTTTACTTAAAACTTTCAACAATTTTCTTCAATATTAATGTTCTAAACCCTGATAGCATTGCAGAATAAATATATTATGTTATTTTTCGGGACCAAATTAAAACAACTGTACACCTATCCTCTTTTCTATCGCAGGAATCCATTACCGAATTTCGGAAATGTTTTTCCAATCATTTTCAATACAAGGGCTAATTTTGCGTTTGTTCAAAGCTTTAGTTGAGCGTTTAAAGCAATTTCACATTTCGTTGTCGATAAAAATCGTAAAAGCTAGATTAGAGTGGTAGTCAATGTTTAAAAATGTGGTGAATGCTGTATTTGATTCAGGAGTTCAGCTATGAACTTATGATTGACACAAGTGAAGCCTAGATAGGGCTCCACTGCAAATTCCTCTCGCTTTCAGGCCTTACATTCTGCTTCAATATTGATTCATTAAACATTTATCCAAGCCAACTTTGTGTTACCATTTTGAAGAACAAAAGTATTATCGTAACTTCAATCAGCAAGAAATCACTCTGAATACAGAGAGAGGGTGTAAATAACTAAAATAATTAGCGAAAACGGTGGCATAAAGCTACCAGAAACTTTGTAATAACAGATGCTGACCGGGTATTTTCTTTCCAGTTTGTTTGTGTAACGCAACATATACTCGTATGATTATCGCTTGGTGTAGCATAACCTAAAATCTAAAACCTTGAACGGGAGTAGTCGCTTGCGTAGCTATACATACATACATGCGTTCGCATACACACAAAACAAAATGTTTCAAATATTAGGAGCGTTAATCTTACTGCTGCAGTTCAGCCTGAATATCAGCAACAGTTTTGGATTAATATCTGTACTGTAATTGTACGTGAATCTCCTCTCGTCTCTACACATTTCCACGTTTCCTACATGGAGATATACCCCTGTAAGTAACGGAAACGAGGTTGTTTGTGCACGGTGGTTCTCCAGCACATTTTAGCAGCACTATTCTTGATGCGAGTTTCCTCACCTGGAGTTGTTAGTTTGGACCTCGGAGGATTTTGAAAGTCAACGTTTATTAATATGCCGGAAAATGAGCTTTGAAAGATATGCTTCTATGAACTTTGGAACAGGATTTTGAATGCATTGATGATTCGTGGTCACATCCACATGGATTATCTATAAGGCCTAAGTTGAGAAGCTATTGAGGACCAAATTTCTGATTGGACGATGTAGCTATTGAAGCTATTCCAGCCGTGAGCGTTATCTTAGTTGTGAATAGATAGAGCGGAAGGTAACCGGGAGAACCCCGGTAGAAGTCGCGCCATGCCATTGCATTTTTCTAACTGTCTATTTTATCTTTACCGGGAATTCAGCATTTGGCTGCTTCAAAGCTTATGCGGGAACTAGGAATATGCTGAGAGACAGACAAATCATGTTCTCTTTCAATTTCCAAAATATACCTACGCATGAGCAATCTATACATGCGGACTAACAGCAATGCGAGTGCAGCCTTTTGTGAGATTAATAAACACCAATTGAACTCATTATAATTGGATAAAAGTTACAAACACAAGCTAAAACTCAAAGAAAGTCTGATATACCCAATGCACACAAGTCCAACTCCAAGTCGTATACGGACAGGCTGTTAACAGCCTGAAGGATTTTGCTGCGTACCCACCCAGGTTTTGGGTCTGACCGCAGGTTGTTTATTTGATGGTTTCAGGATGTAGTGGGAATTTTTGTTGGAGAAAAATTATTGAGGTAGCTTTTTACTCCTCTTTAATTTTATACAGGATGCCAAACCGCTTTTTTGTTTACACCCTGTTTTATTAAATGGGGGTAAATTTTGTGGCCAAACAGCTCATTTGGAGATTTTGAATTCAGCTTATGCTGCTGTATGAATTAACTCGTTTTTACCTCGGGTGCCCTCAAGCCATACGGCATACCCGGTAAAGCCTGAAGCGGCGTTTCGTAGCATCGTAATCTCATACAGACCGAACCAGGGCGGTTCTATGAGCTGGAATCTGGGCGTAAAATTTTGTCGCCCGGCGCCTAATTTCGTCCTCCACGTATGGGAGAAGAGAAGCTTCGCGAAGCAACCTCACGCGGAAATAACGGCCCACAGAACAGATGGTTGGAGTCCTCTATTCCGTGCTCGCTGAAGGAAGGGTATGCTATCCAGCTATCTGCAGCCATGCCCCAGATTTCACAGCCGTACAACATAAGTGGGATTATCAGCGCTCGAAAGAGGTGTAGCTTTAAGCGGACTGGCATCGAGCGCGAACCCAGCATTGGGTACAGAGAGGCAATAGCCACCTGTACCCGTGCCGATAGTTCCCTGATGTGTCCGCGGAAAGTTAGGCCTCTATCAAGTTGAACGTCAAGGTACTTGATGGAATTAGTCCACTCTATCCTACGGCCTCTAAAGTGGAAGTTGGGGCAGTCAGCGGGGATGTGGCACTTTGTAGCACACAGATCCGAAATTACCGAATAAATACTTTCTGCAGAAGACATCTTCTCTGAGGCATAAATATTGCATCTTTGTTTATTGTCTCAGTTTTCGATGTGGCTGCTAGTTACTTTTAGGTACTGGAAACACATTAATCTTAACCAACTGCTGAAAGCTACAACTACAAATTGTTAGCCAGATCTGTAAATATTAACACCACTCCCTCGCAGCAAATCATATGACAGGCGCTGCCATATCTCGGCATCAAGGCGCACTTTGTAAAAGAAATCTCCATACCTTTGAACCAACGCTTCCTCTTGACGAAAAATCAGTGTAACTAAAACTAACGCTCTTATATAACATCTGTTTTAATAGAAAGTCAGTGCACTCATACCACTTTTACAACCCACTCTTAAACAAATGCTTGTTTTAGTTTCTGAACCAAGTTAAAAAATTCAAACAATTGCTTCAGGACACACTTCGTTGTGGATACAAGGTCTATACAGCAGAAGAATTGGTATAAAACGTTTGAAAGGACAGGGTTTATCTCCCGCCACTGAAATTATATGGCATGGTAATAAATAAATTAATTAAAAGTCACACTATCCATTTCGAAATACTGATAACCGCCTACCGCAAATGCAATGATAATCTTATTACCTTTATGACATTTAAGGCAAACCAAAAAGAGCTTCTAAACATGTGAGGCATTATAATTGGATACAACTAATTATAAATTGTCCTGCACGGGAGATATGTTGATACAGATGCCAAAAGGCAACAATATTTTGATCGACACCATCTTGTTGTCGAGAGATTGCTCTGACTGTGGTTTTTTATTGCGATAAAGTTCTTAACATGGTTTGTTATTATTTATATACTTTAATGACGAACTCTAGTTAAAATGTACAGATATTTCTCACATTTAATTGATTCTCTTAAGCAAGATAAACTGCAGCTGTAGTGTGTACTGACATATCCATTCAACAAACTATAGTGTGGTAGAGTGGAACTTATCCATGGAAGCTGCTCACATATGCGCACCTTTCACAACCAAATATTGTAGATATATTTTTTCATTCAATGTTGATCTACCCGGATGTTTTGCAATTTTTATTTAATTAGTATTTCAGCTCGTTTGGACATCCTCTTCCCACCTTATAAATTCCTCGTAGGCATACGATCTTTGGATTTCTTGGAGAAGTAACTAGGTATTTCGGAGGAATTAATAAAGGAAACAAAACACGGGGGAATATGTGACAGATACTACAAATCACAATAAGGAGTGCAGTAGCTAAAAAGACTGGTGCTCTAATACATTTTGCACTGCAGGAGTTTCGCAAAGAGGACGGCTACTGGCGCCGAAGTGAAATAAGAACTTCTTGGAGCAATCATCTGTGTCACATGTCTAGTACTGATATTCAGCACCGAACACTTCAGCTGAGCCTTATTTCTTCTATTATATCGGATTATTCAAAATATCTTTGCAATCTTTGAAAATGATTCCGTTACATCAAAAGAGCAATAAATTTATGGAAATATATGTCCCATCATTTTTTATTCCTTGGAATCAGTTATCGCTTAGGTTGATAAACCTTCAACATTTAAAGCTCACAATAGAGGCGGGGAATATGTTTCTCATTACCATAAAATGGGACAGGTATTCCCTTTTGTTCTAACTCAAAATACCGGACCATTGCTTATCTCGTCAGTTTACATTTCTGATCATATTATGTTTCTAGTATTTTTAATTAAAATTTTCCTCGACGCGCAACATGGGCTGCTGTTAATCCTACTGCTGCAGTTCAGCCTGTATATCAGCAACTGTTTTTGATTAGTATCTGTACTGTAGTTGTACGTGAATGTCGTCTCCTCTCTATACATTTTCACGTTTCCTACGTGAAGATCTGCCCCTGTAAGTAACAGAAAAGAGGTGGTTTGTGCACGGTGATTCTCCAGCACATCTTAGCAGCACTATTCTTAATGCGAGTTTCCTCACATGGAGTTGTTAGTTCGGACATCGGAATGATTTTGAGCGTTAACGTTTATTAATAAGCCGAAAAATGAGCTTTGAAAGATTTGTTTCTATGACCTTTGGAACAGGCATTTGAATTCATTGATGAAACGCAGTTACATGCGCATGCATTACCTCGAGGCCCTAAGTTGGGATGCTATTCGGAACCCAATTTGTGATTGGATGATGTAGATACTGTGTCTATTCCAGCCGTGTGCGTTTTATTAGGTTTGAATAGATAGAGTGGAAGGTAACCGGGAGATCCCCGGTCAAAATCCCGGCCATGGCATTACATTGTTACCGAGAATTCAACATTTGTCTGCTCCCAAGCCAGATCGGGAACTAAGTCTCTGCTGAGAGACAGACAAGCCTAGTTCTCTTTCAAATTACAAGATATACCTACCCATAGGGAATTTATACATGGGGACTAACATCAGTGTGACTGCAGTCTTTTGTGAGATTGTTACCATCCATCTTAATCAGCCACACGTTCGGGCGCAGTATGTAACGGTATGTTTTCGCTGCAAACACAATTCTTTCGCATATCTTCAGATTGTGGGGCTCAGTTTCTTCAAGTCACTAATTGCATCGTCTGAATTGAATTTGATTAAATATGAGCCATGAGATCTCTTGTTTTCAGGTGTGGTATCTAGTGGCATAAATAAAATTTTATATAAGCCCGATTTCGTAATATGTAATTGAATTGTATAATCTGGATTACATTTTACTCGAACTTTCTTTCTTAATCAATCACTGTAGGTTACTTCCAACACATCGATAAATCCTTATTTTCACGTTAATATAATATTTCTTTTAATTACTTAAAATTCCTTACTTCTGCACGTCCACTCATCACCATTACGAATACCGTAAAACTCTTTTTTTCCGTTACAAACTTCTGTATTCACCGCGACATTTTCCCATCGTCATGAAACAAGATTACAGAACATTGTCTATGAAGATTACTGATTTTCCGTTACAAAACTTTTATATTCACCGCGACATGTTTACCATCGTCGTGTAACAAGACTACAGAAAGTATATCTATGAAGATTATTGATTTTCCTTTGCTATCGTTACTGGTCTATTAATTTTGTGATTAGCCGATTTACTGCCACGTCATCAAGTCTATTCATCATTATAATTGGATACAAGTTACAACAAACTCATTGTGAAGTTCTTTTAAATTTAGTATATGCAACGCACATAGGTCCGAAATCTCCGACTAAATACCTCCTGCAGGAGCCTTCTTCTCTGATACATTAATATTTCATCTTTGTCTATTAGCTCAGTTTTCACTGCGGCTGCTAGTTATCTTCAGGTACTGGAAAAACATTAAAATTAACTAACTTCTGAAAGTCACAACTACAAATTCTTAGCCAGGTCTGTAAATATTAACACCATTCCTTCGCAGCAAAACGTATGACAGGCGGCGCCATCTCTCGGCATCAACGCGCACTCTTTAAAAGTACGTTCCAAACTTTGTGAACCAACATTTCCCTTTGGCGGAAAATCAGAGTAACTAAAACTATCAATCTTATATAATATCTGTTTATAATAGAAAGTCAATGCACTCATTACACATTCGCAACCCACTCTTTAACAAATTCTTATTTTGCATTCTCATCCAAGTTTAAAATAAACATTTGCAAAAAATTCCTTCAGTACACACTTCGTTGTGGATGCAAGGTCTATACAGCAGAACAAGTGGTAGATAACGGTTAAAATGAGGGCATTTATGTGCCGTCATTTAAATTGCATGGCATTCCAATAAATAAAACAAAAGTCACAATAGGCATTCCGAAATACTGATAAACGCCTCCCGCAAATGCAAGGCAGGTTTTTCATAATCTTATTCCCTTTATGACATTTAAGGGAAAGAAAAAAGTGCTCCTAAACATGTGAGGCGTTATAATTGGATACAACTAATTATACTATTTCCCCCCACCGGAGATATGTTGATGCAGAAGTCATAAAGGAAACAAACATTTTATCGACCCCATCTTGCTCACGAGAGATTGCTCTGCCTATGGCATTTTATTGCGATAAAAAAATCTTAGGATTTTTGGTTATTATATATAGACCTTTGTGAGCAACTCTATTTATGATGTACAGTTGTTTCTTACATTTAATTGATTTTTGTCAGAAAATAAGCGGCAGCTGTAGTGTGTACTGACACACCGTCAAGCCAACAGCTCATTGTGGTGAAGAGTGGAACCTATCTAGAGAAGCTGCTCATATTAGGGCACCTTTCGCAACCAAATGTTGTAGTTCATTCAGTGTTGTGTTGATCTGCTTGACATTTTTGCTATTTGTATTTAATTGACATGTCCGCATGTTTGGACGTTCTCTTCCCCTCGTATAAAAACCTTGCAGTCGTTCGATTTTAGTAAATGTGTTTAGATTTGTTGTGTGAAGGACCTAGGTATTTCGGATTCAGAAATGAAGTAAAGGTAACACAAAAGTGTATTTAACAGAGATAATAGATCACAAAAATAGGCGAAGTACCTTAAGGACATGTGCTTCATTACATTTCTTTCTACAGGAACCGCCTAAACAGAACGGCACCTGGCCAATGCACGCACTTCTCAAATTACAGAAGGTATATACATGCTGCAGATGGAATCATCTCCGCCAACCAATTATTTGCACGTCTTACAAATGACGTAACTCCCTACAGGGAGTGTATCCAGCTCACTCTTCCACATTTTCCACATGAGCTAAGCCCCTCTAACTAACAAAAACAGGTGGTTCATGTATGATGGCGCTCCAGCAAATAAAAGCAGCATTTTATAGATGCAAGAGCTCTCGCATGGAGTTGTTAGATTTAATTAGGAGGGATGTTGAACCTAAACTTTTGAGTAATATGCTGGAAAACATTTTGGAGGGAACTATTTCTACGACTTTCGGAACGGGATTTCGAATGCATAGATGAGATGACATCCACGAGGACTATTTCAAACACTCAATTTTGGGAGCCATTAATTTTCGATGTGATGACGTAATTCTGCCTCCTGCTGTTGAGTCACTTTAGGAAATATTTCTTATTATGCTACACCTTGTTGCAACAGCCGACGCACGAGGATGTTGTTTCTCATGGCGCTGTGTCGTAGGATTATCAGATGGATATGTTTTAGCATAATTAGAGGAAGCTATTATATCCTTGCTACACGCATTTAGTTTAAATTCAGTTTGAAAATAAACAAAGCACGCTGTAAGATATTTGAATGAATAATGTTTAAGCGTCTGTTTCCTTCATAATATTAACTTTAAGTCGAGCTACCGCACCCTGATAAAGGGTTTCTTTCTTAACTCGACGACGTCCATACACAGAATGACGCCAACTCTTGCCATTGCTACGTCAATTCAATAAAATTTTCAATTTTCTCATAGATTCACGCCACCTTTAGTGACTAATATTTCCTTACCACATTGGGTACTTCACATTATCCCTTGTTTGAATATAATTTAAACAATTTAGCATTCAAATAATACTTTTTATGATTTTAAACTACTATTATGGTCGTCTGATGCATTAATATAATTCATTTTCCTTCGTTTCTACCTATTCAATAAAACATTTACTTCAGTTGTTTCTCCATCTGGTTTAGTTAAAATTTTCAACAAAGTTTCTACAATATTACTGCTCTAAACCGTGATAGCATTACAAAATAAATACATGATGTTAATTTTCGGGAACAAATTAAAACAACTGTACACCTATCTTCTTTTCTATCGCAAGAATCCATAACACAATTTCGGAATTCTTTAAAATTATTTTCAATACAAAGGCTTATTTTGTTTTTGTTCAAAGCTTTAGTTGAGCGTTTACAGCAATTTTACATTTCGTTGTCGATAAAAAATCTAAATTATAGATCGGAGTGATATTCAATGTTTAAAAATTAGGTGTGAGTGCTGTATTTGATTCAGTAGTTCAGCTATGACCTTACGATTAACACAAGTGAAGCTGAGATAGGGCTCCCTCTGATACCGAAATTAAGGTTTACCATAAGTAAAGAAGCATGATGGATGTCAAAGGAATGTTGGTTCTTTGTTACGAAATGTGCAAGGCCAAACAAGACGAATAGCAATGTGGCGCAAAGTTGTTATAACAAAAGCAATGTAAGAAACAGTGTCCTTAGATGATTTCTAAAGGGGCTCACCTGACTTGTATGAATAGGGTATTCTTTGGATCATTTACAATGGCGACAAAACAGCCACAAAGGGATCTTTGACCACGAGCATCTGCGGTCATTCAGACAGTCTTCGGCGCGGAGCCGATTAGAGCAGTCCTAGGCGTGACGGCGATTAGGGCAGTCCTCTTGTTCTGTCTTGGATATTTCTCGGTTCATATGTACGTGAGGAACGAATAAAGTTTATCGAGTAACAAACATTCTGCCGTCAGTAACTCTAAACAGGGATATTGGTAACCCTTGGTTGGCAACTTCAGTTTCCATGTTCAAAAAAAAAAAAAAAAAAAAAAAAAGCAGTAAATAAATAAGTTGGAAACGGGCATTCCAGTGTTATTAAATATCCTTCTCACACACATCCACTCATACCCTGTGAGAAACCTAATTGTTTTAACCTGAGCTAAACAAAAGTGCTTCAAACTGTATTGTCAAGTGGAACATTGTTCACCACATATATTGTTGCTTCAAATTGGCGTCCCAACGTGGACTTGTGTGCCACCCATAAACATTATTGTATCAAATTGGCGCCTCAACGTAGAACTCTTTGCTCGCCAACTTATTTGCACGCCATTAAATTATTTGCATCAAATTGGCGTCCCAACGTGGAACTTGTGTACTCCCATAAACATTATCGTTTCAAACTGGCGCCTGAACGTACTACTCTTTGTTCGCCAACTTATTGGCTCACCCATAAACGTTATTCTATCACCTCTCACTTGAGGGCCATACATTCTGCTTCAATATTGGATAAATTGATATTTATCAAAGTCATATTTAATGTTACCATGTTTGAACCTATAAGTTCTATCTTGCTAGTTAAACCCGTTTATTTTATGAAATTTTTTCGTGGGAAACGCTATTAAAGAACAGCAGTTTACCTATAATTTCACCTCGGACTATTGTAACATGGTGCTTAAAATAGATATTCCCATCTTAAATGTATATAACATTCGCAACTGGATATTCTCTTTCTTACTCTCATGATCTATGTTATTTTTTAGCTCATGTGATAAACAGAATTAACAACAAAATACATTTACCTGCATAATTTGAAGGTATGTTGAAATCTTCGTTAATATAATGTACCATTTGGCCCTACAACCTTCTCCTTCACGCAAGCATACATTCATGCATTTTATTGTATACAGAGATATTTTTCCATTTCCTTTATTTAACCTCTTTTTATTGTTTCCGCTTATTTCACTATCTCTTTTCTATAGTTTCACACTTACCCACTATACACATAAACACCCATGCCCAAGGCGGCAATCCAACCCGCGCCCTCTAAGCGGCGCAACGCTAGAGACACATGTACACTTTAACGGCCGTGGTTACGAGGGGGTTAAAAGAGCTGTAGAACGAAACAGGGCGTTCCAATTAAATGCACAGAAGAAGCGTGAGTGCACTTGTTTCTGCTCCGAATGAAAAGCCAGCTCCCAAGGTTGAACTAAGTTGTGTAGTCCGCTCACATCAGTGCCATACGTTTAACTGGAATTTCCCAATTGCTTTATGAACCTGCTTTATCGCACGAAGGTATTACTGCTAAAAAGAAAGAATGGGCAATTGGTCTTCCTGGCATGTACACGTTAGCTTACGTGCTCAGACATAACCAGGAAGCTTTACATTCTCTAAAATTTCTAGAAACCGCCTTTGAGCATTCCTGATATCCAGAAAGGTGTGCATCCGTCATTGTGCATTCAAAGGTAGTTGAAACTTCACTCTTAGCTTCAAAGCTTTAAGGTTCACTTTATGCTTCCACGCGAGTCATTGTATATGTTTTCACACTCATGCCGACATATCGAACACACTTCGCTCTCAGCATCCGTATGTCCATCTCATACCACTTATTAGTGCGATACAATCAAAGACAGATATATCTTCCATCTCTCTCGAGCTGGCAACGCAATCAAAGCACGAACACTATTGGCTAAGGCAATGTTCATTCTTATTTTGTAGCTGTTCTAAACCTATGTGTATTCTGAGGTTTGGATAGCCAGAGCGGAAGCAGACCGGAAAATCCGGGGTTCAGATCCCTGCTATAGCATTGCATTGTTCTATCTGTTCATTACCTACTAGCCGAGAATTCGATATTTGCTCGATAACCCGTTCAAGAGCAAGTACTCCCTCACCTGAGTGACGGATAAGCCATGTTCTCTTTCAAATTACAAGAAATACACATTGACAATTTATACATGGGGACTGAAAGCAGTGTGAGTGCAGTCTTTTATAAGAATAGAGAACAATTAACAAGTGTACATTTAATTATAATTGATTACTAGTTCCAACAAAACAAAATAAAAAACAATGGGATCGTCAAATGTCCAATGCACAGAGTTCTCAAATCTCAGGGGGTACACATACTGCAGAATTATTATTTGCTTGTTCCGTATTGTTCCAGTTTTCACTTAAGCTACTAGTGATTTCCAGGTAAAGAAAGGCATATAATAATCAGCAACTGCTTAAAATCCTAACTACCTTTTCTTATAAGATTCTTTACATATTAATACTACACCTTCACAGCAAAATATACCACTGGCAGAGCCATCTCTCGCTACCAAGGCGCACTCCGTAAAGGATTGCTTCTTGGTTGTGAAAAATTTCACTTCTGACGGACAATCAGTGAACTATAACAAGTATTCTTAAATAATATCTGTTTATTATAAAGTCAATGTACCCACACTATTCTCGCAACCTACTCCTAAACAACATGTATTTCTATCTGGTCCAAATTCCAATAACAATTTAGAAGAAATTGTATCAGTATATATTTGGTTGCGGATACAAAATGTGTACAGCAGAGTAAGTGATTAATAGCGTATGAAGTGTGGGTAGTTGTATGCTTTCATTTAAATTATATGCCATTCAAATTAATAAATGAGGAACCACACCACTAATGGGCATTGCAGTTAGAATGAATGGGAAATGAAACTTAGAACACAAACAGTAAATAAATTAGTTTTCAGAAGAACCCAAAATATAAAATACTACGAAATACTCAGAAACGTTCACGCAAATTCAAGGGCGGGATTTTAAAATCGAATGCCATTTGTCGCATTTATGACAGAGGAAAAGAATATTCTAAAACTGTTGATCGTCATAACTGGATACAACTGCCAATACTATTCTCCTCTATGTGCGAACTGTTGTTACAGAACAACAGAAGAATCAATCTTATTACCCCTACCGTCTTAGTGACTAGAGATGGCTCTGCCATTACATTTTATTTCGTTGAACTGTTACGATGTTTTATTATTATTTACAGAATTTATGACTATCACTACTTATAATGTTAACACATGGTTACATTAGAATAGTTCTTTTCAGCTGATAGTGAAAAGCAGCTGCGGCGTTTACTGACAAAATTTCAAACCAAAAAGTTACAGTCTGTTAGAACGGAACTGCCCTACATAAAGTGCCCATATTAGTGCACTTTTCGCGAACGAGTACTATGGATATATATTTTTTTATTCAGCGTTGATCTGATTAATTCTGTTGCTACTTGTATTTAATTATTATGTAACCTAGTTAAAAAATTCTCTTCATCTCGTGTAAAGACCTTGCATTTATATGATTTTAACAGTGTATCCTTGCATTTGTGCCTTTACTTCCTAGATATTTCGTAGGAAGCAATTACGTGAAAAGAAGCAGAGAACGGTAATGGCAATTGAAAATAGATCACAAAAAGAAGCGGAATTTCTCTACCAATTTAATTTTAATATACTTCGCGACATCCCCAAGGCGATGGCGTCTGGCGCCGAACTGAAATACTAATTTCTCATAGCAAGTTTCCGCGCCATATATCTGGCACCGCTATTGGCCACTAAACCTTAATACGTATGTTTACAAGCTTTGGGAATGAATCTTTTACATCAAAAGAAGGAAAAAGTTTCACAGAAAAATTTGTTCCATAACTTTTGTATTTTTGGCTTTAGTGAAGGCTTAAGTTCAAAATCCGTCAAAATATAAAGCTCACAAATGGCGCTGGAATAAGTCGTTCTCACTATGCTAAAAGGCGAGAGCATCAGCCATACGTTTCAGTCCTAACACCCAGTTCATTATTTGCCTCCTCTGTTTAGGTTTTAGAGGAGACTATTGGCTAAACCTATGTTCATTCTTGTTTTGTAGCTATTCTAAACCTATGTGTATTCTGTGGTTTGGATTGCTAGAGCGGTAGGAGACTGGGAAATCCAGGGTTCAAATCTCTGCTATAGCATTGAATTCCTGTTCATTACAACTTAGCCGAGAATTTGGTATTTGCTCGATAGGCCGTTCAAGAGCAAAGACTGTCTCTCCTGAGCGACGGATAAGCCATGTTACCCTTCAAATTGCAATAAATACACATTGTCAATATATACATGGCGACTGAAAGCAGTGTGAGTTCAGCGTTTTGTGAGAGAAGAAAACTGTACTCATACAAAGTATAAACTTGGAAGAAGCGTAGGGACAGTGAAGCACAAATTAGTACAAAAGTGAATCGAGAAGATATTGACACATTGCTTCACTCACACTGTTTATTCACAGGACATGTTTCAAGAGCTCTTGCTCCTATCATCAGCTGATACTCGACTAGTGCAAGTTGTAGTGGTTTCCTATTTCCCCGTTTTGTCACTAGATGGCGTGATGTACTTGTCAAAGATGTCCGGTGGTGGAGTTTCAAAATTCATGACCCTATGACGATCTTTGTTGATGATTTTTTCCCATACGGAAAGGTCTATGGGGTGATTAACATATTTTATTAGAGATGTTTCCAAGTTGATGTCATGTCTAGTATTCAAAACATGAAAAGCCACTGCTGATTTTTCTGTTTCACCATTTTTAATGTTTCTTAGATGTTCTTTAGTTCTGATGTTAATATTTCTTTTTGTTTTTCCTATTTACATTTTAGGGCAAGTTTCACATTTGATCTCATAGATTCCTGGTTTTTCTTTGGTAGTGATTGAATTTTTGGGAGGGCCTTTTAACAAATTTCTGATATTAAACCTATTTTGAGGTGCAAGAGTTATGTTGTGTTTTGAGAAGACTTTTTGGAGTTTGTTATAGGCTGATGGGTGGAAGGTGAATTTTTTAAAAATATTTTTCTCTTTTTCTCCTGTAGGTTCTAGGGTGGTGGTTTCTTTTATTTTCTTAGCTTTGTTGAGTCTGTTAACTGTTTTGTCTATTAAATTTGGTCTGAGACCGTTGGATATAGCTACTTTTTTATGTGTAAGTATTCTTTTTGACAATCTTCTCTGTTTAGTGGAAAGTTGATCATCCGAAAGATTAAACTGTTGAAAATGGCATGTTGGTGTTGTTTTGGGTTGAAACTGTTGTTCTTGATGTACTTATCTGTGTATGTCGGTTTCCTGTAAATACCAAAGGTGAGTTTGTTGTTCATTTTTCTATCTTGATGTCCAAAAAGGGGAGCACACCATCCTCTTCTGTTTCCAATGTAAATTTTATAGCTGGATTTTGTATATTCAAAAGTTTAAGACCATCTTGTATGAGTTTTTTAGGTACTATAGCAAAAATGTCGTCAACATAGTGATACCACACTTTGAAATAATTTGGAAAAGTTTTGTGATATGTGTTTCAAAAGCACTCATAAATGAATCTGCCACGAAGGGAGACAATGGGTTGCCCATAACTAGGCCTGTTGCCTCACATTGCTTCACTCACACTCTTTATTCACAGGACATGATGATCGTTCCTGATGATAGGAGCTAGAGCTCTTGAAACATGTCCTGTGAATAAACAGTGTGAGTAAAGCAATGTGTCAATATCTTCTCGATTCACTTTTGTACTATATTGTGCTTCACTGTCCCTACGCTTCTTCCAAATTTATACTTTGAGTGATTAGGCCTACAAGTCTGAGAAGCATTCAAATCTCGATAGTGTAATTTTTTATACCGTCAACCAAGATGGAGGACCAACGAATAGTGAACTTGCTTTCCTCTTTCAATACTGGATCTGAAGGTAGGAAAAAAGACATCAAACTTTTTCTAAAGCTGAATCAAAAGAAAAGAAATACTTTTGCGGACATACGTTTTCTAAAGAAATGTTTGAAATTTAATATAACACCCATATTCGTCAGAAAAATTGTTAAACAAAATAATAATACCAAACAACAAAAAGCAGCAGAAAAACGTGTAATTAAAATGGAAATAAACCACCACTACAATTCGTTACATTCCACAGAATTAAAAATATACGAACTACACCTAAAAATTTCGAAATGTATGAACCCGGCCATGTGGTCTAACTTAGAAAATAATATGCTGTCAATTCTTAATTTGAAAATGCGTAAGAAAACAGCCATTTTGAAACAAAAATTCATAAATCTTCAAAAGAAGCAAGAACCAAATCCACATAAAAAGCAAGATTTATTACTCTCATGTCAAAAACCTAACAACGTAACGAATCTATCCACATGCAACTTCACGGAGAAAGAAATTGATTTTCTAAACAAAGGCCTAAAAACATGTGTAGATTACACAAAAAAACATTGAAAACTATATCGCGGACATTGAAATACCGATATATAATTTTCCCGATAGTAAAAAATCTACGATCAGAACACAGTGCATAGAAACTCTAGATCATATTCAAAATGCAAATTCCAAAAGTTATTCATATAAAAAATTAATCAAAAATTTAAATGAAAAACCGGTAATCTAGACAAAAGCAGACAAGGGTAACAAAATAGTAATACTGGACGAAGAAGACTATCGCAAAAAAATGGGCAACCTTTTAAACGGAAAAGAATTTGTTAAATTAGAAAACAATCCATTAAAGAAAGCATGCAGATCTGTGGAATTAGCAATTAAAAACAGTAAAATCATGACTAAAATAGAAAAATTGAACAATAAAATAGACAATCCAAAAACACCATACATATATGGTTTACCCAAAATACACAAACCTGAAATTACCCTCACACCAATAATTAGTAACATTGATGAACCCACTTACCAACTATCAAAATGGCTGATTCATATCTTCAGATCCTTCACAAAATTTGAAAATTAAAGTATCAAAAACTCGTTTGAATTGTTAAATCTCCTGAAGGACACAAAGATCAACTCTAAAGATGCTTTAGTTTCCTTTGACGTCATTTCTTTATATCCAAGTATAACTACCAATGAGCTTATTTCACTTCTCAAAAATGGCTGGAATCAATACAAATAACATTTGAAGAAATAGAAGAACTTTCATAACTTACAGTAATTTGTATCAATCAAAGTTTTTTCAGCTTTAATGGACTGATCTATAAACAAAAACAGGCCTAGCTTCTGGGCAAAGCATTGTCTCCCTTCTTCTCAGATTTATTTATGAGTGCTTTTGAAACACATATCACAAAAACTTTTCCAAATTATTTCAAAGTGTAGTATCGCTATGTTGACGACATTTTTGCAATAGTACCTAAAAACCTCATACAAGATGGTCTTAAACTTTTGAATACACAAAATACAGCTATAAAATTTACATTGGAAGCAGAAGAGGATGGTGTGCTCCCCTTTTTGGACATCAAGATAGAAAAATGAACAACAAACTCACCTTTGGTATTTACAGGAAACCGACACACACAGATAATGACATCAAGAACAATATTTTCAACCCAAAACAACACCACCATGCCATTTTCATTAGTTTAATCTTTCGGATGATCAACTTTCCGCTAAACAGAGAAGATTAACAAGAAGAATTCCTACACATAAAAAAGTAGCTATATCCAACGGTTTCAACCCAAAATTAAGGCCCTCCCAAAAATTCAATCACTACCAAAGAAAAACCAGGAATCTATGAGATAAAATGTGAAACTTGCCCTAAAATTTATATAGGAAAAACAAAAAGAAATATTAACATCAGAACTAAAAAACATCTAAGAAACATTAAAAATGGTGAAACAGAAAAATCAGCAGTGGCTTTTCATTTTTTGAATACTAGACATGACATCAACTTGGAAACATCTCTAATAAAATATGTTAATCACCCCATAGACCTTTCCATATGGGAAAAACTCTTCATCAACAAAAATCGTCATAGGGTCATGAATTTTGAAACTCCACCACCGGACTTCTTTGACAAGTACATCAAACCATGTAGTGACAAAACGGAGAAAGAGGAAACCACTAAAACCTGCACTAGTCGAGTATCAGCTGATGATAGGAGCAAGAGCTCTTGAAACAAGTCCTGTGAATAAACAGTGTGAGTGAAGCAATGTGTCAATATCTTCTCGATTCACTTTTGTACTAACTGTACTCATCATTAAAATTTATTACAAGTTCCAACATATCAAAATTAAGTGTTCTGAAATCGTCAAACGTCCAACGCACAGAGTTCTCAAATCACAGGAGGTATACATGCTGCAGGAGGTTTTATTTCCGCCAAACAATTATTTGCTCGTTCCCAGTTGTCCTAGTTTTCACTTAAGCTGCTAGTAATTATCAGGAAAAGAAAAGCTAATAATAATAAGGAACTTCTGAAAATCTTAACTACAATTTCTTAACAGAGTCTTTAAATATTAACACAACAGCTTCACAAAGAACCATATCACAGGCGGTGCCATCTCTCGGGAGCAAGGCGCACTCCGTAAAGGAGCACATCCTAGCTGTGAACCATACACTTCTGGCGGACAATCAGTGAACTATAACAACTGATCTTACATAATATCTGTTTATAATATAAAGTCAATGTACCCATACTACTTTCGCAACCAACTCCAAATACACAACATATTTTTCTATCTGCTCCAAGGTCCAAGTAACCGTTTTGAAGAAAATGTGTCAGTATATATTTGGTTGTATGTACAAGACGTGTACAACAGTATAAGTGAGAGATAACTTTTAAAATGTACGTAGTTATATGCTGCCATTAAAATTATTTGCCATTCCATTAAATAATATAAAAATAACTCTATATGTGGGAATTAGGTTAGAGTGAGTGAGAATTAAAATTCAAACACAACAGTACATAAATTAGCTTTCCAAAGGGTCGCTTCCTCAAATATTAAATATTTAGAACAACGCAAAATAGCCCCACGCAAACTCAAGGCCGATTTTTAAAGTCGAGTGCCATCTATAAAATTTGTGATAAAGGAAAAGGAGTCTCTAAACATTTTGAACATTATAATTGGACACAACTTCCAATAAAGTTGTTATCCAGGTGAGAGGTGTTGTTACAAAACTTACAGTTACCATCTTGGTGTTGAGAGATGGATCTGCCTGTGTTATTTTATTACGTTGAATTGGTTAAGATGTTTTATTATTCTCAGACTTTTATAACCAACTATACTTATGATGTACAGATATGTTTACTTTTAAATATTTATTTTCAGCTCCTCACTGTGCGGCATGTATTGCTTGATTTCCGCAGTACGCCCGCGTTCGCCAGTCTTTGGGCTTGGGGACTAACTTGCACGGTGTTTTAGGTGACGACCCAGTGGCCGTGGATGATGCACTGCGGTTTGTTTTTAAAATCGGTTTTAATAAACAAGTCTGACTTGTATTTTATATTTATTAATTTTAGAGCTTTTAAATTATTAGGACTGGGATGAGTTTTTAAGTACTTTTAATAGTTGAGTGTTTTTATTTTATTTTACCTTTTTAGCTTAATAGTGTAGCTTTTAGGTTTTAATGTTGACTTCGGGCCCAAATAACCTTGTTGTCGACGGGCCCTAAAACACCACACACTCACTCACTTTATTTTCAGCTAAAAGTAAACAGTGGCTGCCGTATGTCCTGACACAGTATCAAACCAACAAAATACAGTGTGTTAGAAGGGAACTGCTCTAAAGAAACTGCTCATATATGCGCACTCTTCGCAACCGAGTATTGTGGATATACTTTTTGTTTCAGTGTTGTTCTGCTTAATTGTGCCACTACCTGTATTTAATTATGACGTCACTACGTTTTGGAATTCCCTTCCTCTCGCACAATTGCCCTGCAGGCATACGATTTTATTAATGTGTCTTTGCATTTACGTGGGAAGCTGTTAGGTACTTCGGAGGAAGTAACGGAGTGAAGGAAACAGAGAAAGGTATGTGCCGCAGACAATAGATAACAATAAGGAGCTAAATTCCTGCAGAATTTCTGTTTGAACACACTTCGTGCTACAGGACGCGCTCCAGGAGGACAGCGTCAGGCGCCGAAGTGAAATAGTAATTTTAAAGCCAGCATCCGCGCCATATGTCCAGCACGGCTATTCACCACCAACCCAACAAACATATGTTTACAAGCTCTAGGAAAGGAAAGGAAACTCCACAGAAGTATTTGTTCCATAATTTTCTTTTCTTGGTCTTAGTGAAGGCTTACGTTGAAAACCCGTCAACATATAACGCTAACAATAGACGCTTCAAACCTGCTTATTATTCTAAAAGGGAAGATCTTTTACCGTTGGTGTCTAACGCTAACTCCCAAAACATAGCTTGCTTCCTCAGTTTAGCTTTCAAAGAAGACAAACGTTTCTAAAATGTCTAATTAATACATTCCACGATGCACAGTGTGACAGCTGTTAATCCTCATGCTATAGATCAGGCTGTACATTAGCAACAATTTTGGAATTATGTCTGTGCTGCAATTGAATGTAAATATGGACGTTACGTATCTTACCCTACCACGTCTTAGAAGTGCTCTCTACAGGGAGTTATCCAGCTCACACTTCCACAGTTACTACATGAGGATGTGCCCCTATAGAACACGTGGCTTATGTTTGTGCTCCAACACATTTTAACAGCATTGCTCTGGAAGCAGGTGTCCCCATGTATTTTCCTTTTCTTTTTAACTTTACGTCCTCCAACGGAAAGATATAACCGACGATGAATGGAATTGTGGAAGTGATGCTCAAATGAGCCCAGGGTCTCTAGAGCTTACAGTTACCTGACATTCGTCTTTTTGGATAAAGGAAACCATGATAAAACCTTAACCATCTAACTCAATCTGACCGAGATTCCAACTCGGGACCTCTGGAACGTGAGGAAGACACGCTACCATCTACGCTACCGAGGCGGGTGAGTCCTCATATGTGTTTGTTAGATTGGACTTGGAAGGACGTTGAACGTAAACTTTTACTAAAATGCAGGAAAACACATTTTCAGAGATATGTTTCTACGACCTTTGTAACGGGATTTCAAACGAAATAGTTGTTCACACGAAACTCGCTTTTATCTGTATGTTCCTTTTGTCTATTTTTACACAAACATAGTACACATAAACACCATACCCAAGGTGGGGCTCGAAACCACGATTCTCTACGCAGCGGAAATCTAGGAACATCCGCTCCAGCGATCCGAAGCACTTGCATCCAATACACGCAAACATTCTCGCCTTTATATCCAAGAACATTATTCGAATACAAGTCAATGTTCTCGATCTGTGTATATGAAAATAATCACACCATTTGACTTGTTTTTGTCGTTTTTACCTTTATGTCTCTTTTCTGTATTATTAGGCATGTATACAGTATACACAAGCACCATGACCAAGGCCGGGCTCAGACGCATGATCGTCTAAGCAGCGGAATGCCAAAGATATCCGGTCCATGGACGGCGAGTTCTTCAATAGAATACACGCAAAAGTTCTCGTTTGGAAATCCGAGAACTTGTTTTCGAATACAAGCAAATGCTCTCAACCCTTTAAAAGAGAAAAAGAAAAGGAGGATGAGTACGATGAGGAGGAAGATGAGGAGGATGAGTACGATGAGGAGGAGGATGAGGAGGATGAGTACGATGAGGAGGAGGATGAGGAGGATGAGTACGATGAGGAGGAGGATGAGGATTAGGAGTACGATGAGGAGGATGAGGAGGATGAGTACGATGATGAGGAGGATGAGGAGGATGAGTACGATGAGGAGGAGGATGTGGAGGATGAGTATGATAAGGAGGAGGAGGATGAGGAGGAGGATGAGGAGGAGGATGAGGAGGATGAGGAGGAGGAGGAGAATGATGAGGAGGATGATGATGAGGAGGATGAGGATGAGGATGATGAGGATGAGGAGAATGAGGAGGATGAGGAGGATGAGGAGGATGAGGAGAATGAGGATGAGGAGGATGAGGATGAGGAGGATGAGGAGAATGAGGAGGATGAGGATGATGATGAGGAGGATAAGGATGATGATGAGGAGGATGAGGAGGATGAGGATGATGATGCGGAGGATGAGGATTATGATGGTGAGGATGAGGAAGATGATGGGGAGGATGAGGAAGATGAGGATGATGATGGGGAGGAAGAGGATGATGATGGAGAGGATGAGGATGATGATGGGGAGGATAAAGATGATGATGGGGAGGATGACGATGATGATGGGGAGGATGATGATGAGGATGACGAGGATGAGGAGGATGAGGAATAGGATGAGGAGGATGAGGAGGATGAGGAGAATGAGGAGGACGAGGAGGATGAGGAGGATGAGGAGTATCAGGGGGATGAGGAGGAGGATGATGAGGAGGAGGAAGTGGATGACAAGGACGATGAGGAGGATGAGGCGGATAATGAGGATGAGGAGGATGAGGAGGAGGATGAAGAGGTTGAGGAGGATGAGGAGGAGGATTAAGATGAGGATGAGGAGGAGGATGAGGATGATGATGAAGATAATGAGAAGGATGTTGAGGAGAATGAGGATGATGATGATAAGGAGGATGAGGAGGTTGAGTATGATGATGAGGAGTATGAGCAGGTTGAGGACGATGATGAGGAGGGTGAGGAGTATGAGGGGGATGAGGAGGAGGTGGTGGAGGAGGATGAGGAGGAGGTTGAGGAGGATGATGAGCAAGGTGACGAGGATGACGAGAATGAGTAGGAGGATGAGGAGGATGAGGAGAATGAGGATGAGGAGGATGAGGAGGATGAGGAGGATGAGGATGATGAGGAGGATGAGGATGATGATGGGGATAATGAGGATGATGATGGTGAGGATGAGGATGATGATGATGGGGAGGATGAGGATGATGAGGATGATGATGTGGAGGAAGAGGATGATGATGGGGAGGATGAGGATGATGATGGGGAGGATGAGGAGGATGAGGATGATGAGGATGATGAGGAGGATGAGGATGATGAGGAGGATGAGGATGATGATGGGGATAATGAGGATGATGATGTTGAGGATGAGGATGATGATGGGGAGGATGATGAGGATGATGATGTGGAGGAAGAGGATGATGATGGCGAGGATGAGGATGATGATGGGGAGGATAAGGTGGATGATGGGGAGGATGACGATGATGATGGGGAGGATGATAAGGAGGATGAGGAGGAGGATGAGGAGGATGAGGAATAGGATGAGGAGGATGAGGAGGATGAGCAGGATGAGGAGGATGAGGATGATGATGATGATGAGGAGGATGAGGATGATGATGAGGAGGATGAGGAGGATGATGAGGAGGATGAGGATGATGATGGGGAGGATGAGGATGATGATGGTGAGGATGAGGATGATGATGGGGAGGATGAGGAAGATGAGGATGATGATGGGGAGGAAGAGGATGATGATGGGGAGGATGATGATGATGATGGGGAGGATAAGGATGATGATGGGGAGGATGACGATGATGATGGGTAGGATGATGATGAGGATGAATAGGATGAGGAGGATAAGGAGGATGAGGAATAGGAAGAGGAGGATGAGGAGGATGAGGAGGATGAGGAGAATGAGGAGGATGAGGAGGATGAGGAGGATGAGGAGTATGAGGGGGATGAGGAGGAGGATGATGATGAGGAGGAGGAGGATGAGGAGGACGATGAGGAGGACGAGGAGGATGATGAGGATGAGGAGGATGAGGAGGAGGATGAGGAGGTTGAGGAGGATGAGGAGGAGGATGAAGATGAGGATGAGGAGGAGGATGAGGATGATGATGACGATAATGAGAAGGATGATGGGGATGAGGATGATGACGATCAGGAGGATGAGGAGGTTGAGGGTGATGATGAGGAGGATGAGCAGGTTGAGGACGATGATGAGGAGGGTGAGGAATATGAGGGGGATGAGGAGGAGGTGGTGGAGGAGGATGAGGAGGAGGTTGAGGAGGATGATGAACAGGGTGAGGAGGATGACGAGGATGAGTAGGAGGTTGAGGAGGATGAGTAGGAGGTGAGGAGGATGAGGAGAATGAGGATGAGGAGGATGAGGATGAGGAGGATGAGAAGGATGAGGAGGATGAGGATGATGAGGAGGATGAGGATGATGATGGGGATAATGAGGATGATGATGGTGAGGATGAGGATGATGATGGGGAGGATGAGGATGATGAGAATGATGATGTGGAGGAAGAGGATGATGATGGGGATGATGAGGATGATGATGGGGAGGATGAGGAGGATGAGGATGATGAGGATGATGAGGAGGATGAGGATGATGATGGGGATAATGAGGATGATGATGGTGAGGATGAGGATGATGATGGGGAGGATGAGGATGATGAGGATGATGATGTGGAGGAAGAGGATGATGATGGGGAGGATGAGGATGATGATGGGGAGGATAAGGTGGATGATGGGGAGGATGAAGATGATGATGGGGAGGATGATAATGAGGATGAGAGGAGGATGAGGAGGATGAGGATGAGGAGGATGAGGAGGATGAGGAGGATGAGGAGTATGAGGGGGATGTGGAGGAGGAGGAGGATGAGGAGGAGGAGGATGAAGAGGAGGAGGATGAGGAGGACGTTGAGGAGGATGAGGTGGATGATGAGGATGAGGAGGATGAGGAGGTTGAGGAGGATGAGGAGGAGGATGAAGATGAGGATGAGGAGGAGGATGAGGATGATGATGAAGATAATGAGAAGGATGATGAAGAGTATGAGGATTATGATGATAAGGAGGATGAGGAGGTTAAGGACGATGATGAGGAGGATGAGCAGGTTGAGGACGATGATGAGGAGGATGAGGAGTATAAGGGGGATGAGGAGGAGGAGGTGGAGGAGGAGGTTGAGGAGGATGATGAGCAGGGTGAGGAGGATGACGAGGATGAGTAGGAGGATGAGGAGGATGAGTAGGAGGATGAGGAGGATGATGTGGATTAGGAGGATGAGGAGAATGAGGAGGATGAGGAGGATGAGGATGAGGAGGAGGATGAGGATGAGGAGGATGATGAGGAGGATGAGGATGATGATAAGGAGGATGAGGATGTTGAGGATGATGATAAGGAGGATGAGGTGGTTGAGGATGATGATAAGGAGGATGAGCAGGTTGAGGACAATGATGAGGAGGATGAGAATGATGATCAGGAGGAGGATGAGGGTGATGATGAGGAGGACGGCGACGAAGATGACGACGAGGATGACGACGAGGATGACGACGAGGATGACGACGGGGATGACGACGAGGATGACGACGAGGATGACGACGGGGATGACGACGAGGATGACGACCAGGCTGACGACGAGGATGACCACGAGGATGACGACGAGGTTTACGACGAGGATGACGACGAGGGTGACGACGAGGGTGACGACGAGGGTGAAGACGAGCGTGACGACGAGGGTTACGACGAGGATGACGACGAGAATGACGACGAGGATGACGACGAGGGTGACGACGAGGGTGACGACGAGGGTGACGACGAGGATGACGACGAGGCTGATGACGAGGATGACGACGAGCATGATGACGAGGATGACGAAGAGGATGACGACGAGCATGACGACGAGGATGACGACGAGGATGTCGACGAGGATGACGACGAGGATGACGACGAGGATGACGACGAGGATGACGACGAGGATGACGACGAGGCTGACGCCGAGGATGACGAGGAGGATGACGTGGAGGATGACGATGAGGATGACGATGAGGATGACGATGAGGATGATGATGATGATGATGAGGAGGAGGAGGATGATGGTCATGATGATGATGATGGTCATCATCATCATCATCATAATATCGGTAGTGGCAACGGTAACGCTGTAGATAAAACTCCAAGACGATCAATTCTAAATTTTGTGTATGGCAGGGAGTTACGAAATCTCACAATATATATTTGCTGCAGGAGATTTCATCTCTGCCAAATAGGTATTTGCTCGTTCCGTATTACCTCAGTTTACACTACTGCTGCTAGTAAATTTCAGGTAAATAAAAGCCATTAACTATAACTAACTATTGATAGTCATAACTACAACTTTAAATATTCTGTAAATATTAATACAAGATCTTCACAGTAAATCATACCTCAGTCAGGCCATCCCTCGGCAGCAAGACGTTCTCCGTAAGGGATCGCTTCATAGTTGTGAACAATTTCACTCCTGGCGCACAGTCAGTGAACTAAAACAACCACCCGTATAGAAAATATGTTTATAGTGGAAAGTCTCATACCACTGTATACACAACACGTTTACAATCCACTCTTCACTCTTCAATACATAAACAAAAGAAAGAATTCACCTGCACGTACACAATTAACAGCTCAACTCGCTCACGCTACAGTTCAAATGTCCACACACCGCATGGCTGCAACTCCATTCACTGACTCGCCGCTCCGTCCATAAGACGACATTTATATTCGAGCCGCTGTATCTCGAAAACTACCAAAGTTACTCGAAAGCTACCATAGTCCCACGATTCTTCGTGGCGGACCGAGAGCACATTGAACTATCTCTGTGTCTTTCTCTCTTTGGGTCTCTCATTCTCTCCCGGCAAGCGTCCCGCTCCGCATCCACGAGCCGACCGGTTGCCAATCCCATTCCTTGCTGCCCACACGTAGCTCTCTGTCTCTTTCAAAAGGGCCAGCCGCGCTTGCCACAACAATGCGTCGTGAAACTACTCTTTACAGCGTCACTCTATTTGAATATTTCTTTCACACTTTTACGCGCACTAACTACTTCTCTTGGTAGTACTCGGAAATTCTACATCCAGTGTCGTAGTCAAGAAGTTAAAACTGTCTGCTATCGCCAATCAGCATTGTCGCTGCTAGGTATGGCTTCCGAATCCAGCACCGTAATGCCAGTTCAATTTTGTTTGGACCACGTGACTTCAGTTCCGTTAGTTATTTGCGCTGATGAAGTTTCTTTGCTATGTTTTGTGGGCGTGAATTCCGATTTTAGTGCCTGTAAGTCCTATCATTATCGCTATTGAAATAATGTGGCCACTGGCTTGTGAAATTTGCAAATGCGCGAGACATTTAAAATACGCATATTCCTCTGTTTGAAATTCCCTCTAAAGTACTGGCAAGAGACCGCTTCCCACTCTCGAGAAATGTCAGAGCAAGAGAAGGACCGGCCAAACTGTAGCCATTGTGATCTGAGACGTGATAAATATCATGTTCATCTGTGCAAGAACATTACAAGGTCCATAAAGCATTATCGTACATTTTGGAGAAATGTGCACATGCACATTTGTGTGCAATTCCTCTTTATTATTCATAATAACTGAATACAAATAAAGCGATTCTAAAATAATTAATTCTGAAACATGTGCATAGAAGCCCGAGCAGCAGCGGACCGATTCCCGGGGGCAGCGCCTACATACCCGCCGAGAGACCGTTGGCTATGGCCTTGCTGCTCTATCCAAGTGCGGAGCTGGTTACTTCTGCGGAAGCGAGCTGGCAATTGCCGGCCGCGCTAGTGCTCGCAGCGTCGACGTTCTTGCTGGCTCGGTCTCTCTTCTTCTCCCTTGGACGGCCTCGTCCAAGCTAGTCGGGCTATTCTTTCCGTAGATTCTCGTGGATTCTCGAAGTTCTGTAGATGTTCACCCCACGATGTCTCGGGTCAACGTACATCAAGGGAGGATGTATTGTTTTTAGCGAAATTGTCGTTGGAAGGGGATCCCACCAAAGGTAGTGGGCCCTTCCGACGGATACCATTCAGCTGCTAGTAATTTTTAGGTAAAGAAAGGACATTGTAGATAAGAGAATATTTAAAATCACAACTATAATTTATAATATGGTCTGTAAATGCAAATACTACAAATTCACAGCAAATCATATCACAGCAGTGCCATCTCTCGGCACCAAGGCCCACTACGTAAAGAATTGGTTCGTAGTCGTCAACCATATGACTTCTGGCGCATATTCACTGAACTATGTCAACCACAATTACAGAATGTTTATAATATAAAGTCTCATACCGTTGTAATCATACTACTTTTGCAACCCACTCTTAAGCAAAAGCTTATTTTTCTATCTGCTCCAAGTTTAAAGTAAAAGTTTGCAAAAAAAATCCTTCCGCCCAGATTTCGTTGTAAACACAAGATATGTACAGCAGAATAAGTGATAGATAATGTTTAAAAAGTGGGTAGTTATATGCTGCCATTAAATAATATGCCATTTCAATCAGTAACATAGAAACCATACTATTGGTGGGCATTGAAGTTAGAAAGAGTATGAATTAAAACTCAAAACACAAACAGTAAATAAATTAGTTTTCAGAAGGGTCCTCTCCCCAAACATTAGGTGTTTCGAAATACTAAGAAACGCCCCACGCAAATTCAAGGTCTGTTCTTTAAAATCGAATGCCATTTATGACATTTATGCCAAACATAAGGGAGTTTCTAATTACGTTGGACAATATAATTGGAAACAAGAACCAATAAAATGGTCGTCCAGGTCAGAAATGTCACAAAACAACAAAAGAAGCAATTATTTGCCGATACTGTCTTAGTGTCCAGAAATTACTCTGCCTGAGGCATTTTATTACGTTGCATCTATTAAGATGTTTTGGTATTATTTACAGACTTTTATGACCAACACTACTAATGAAGTACAGATATGTTTACATTTAAATAATTCTTATCACCTGAAGGTAAAGAGCAGCTGGGGTGTGCACTGACACAATGTCAAATCGTCAACTTACAGTGCGTTAGAACGGAACTGCTCTAAACAAATTGCTCATATATGCCCAACTTTCACAAAAAAGTATTATGAATATATCTTTTCATT
This sequence comes from Mantis religiosa, assembly GCA_030765055.1. Taxonomy (NCBI): domain Eukaryota; kingdom Metazoa; phylum Arthropoda; class Insecta; order Mantodea; family Mantidae; genus Mantis; species Mantis religiosa. The sequence goes on along the minus strand of CM060950.1, from coordinate 46,225,382 downwards.
TAATATTGATCTACTTAATTGTGTTGCTAATTGTATGTAATTAGGATGTCAGCACGTTTGGGAATTCCCTTACTCTCGCATAAATGCATTTGCAGGCATACGATTTTAACAGCCTATCCTTGTATTTCTGGTTGGAGATGCTAGGTATTTCGGAGGAAGGAATCAATTGAAGGAAACAGAACCGTATGTGCCAAAGACAAAATTGAGCGGAATTCCTCCAGAGTTGCTCTTTCATTCTACTACGCACTACAGGGACTGGACCAAGATAATGGCGTCAGGAGCCGAATTAAAATACTAATTTCTTAGATCTAGCATCCGCCGCATATGTTCGGCACCGCCATTCACCACTTTGGGAATGAATCCCTTACATGTAAGAGACAAAAAAACTTCATAGAAGTATTCGTTTAATAATTTTTGTTTTTTTTTTTTTGTTTTAGTGAAAGCTTACGTTCAAAACCGCTCAACATATATAAAGCTCAAAATGGACCCTGGACACATTTTTCTCATATTTCGAAAAGGGGACAGCTTCTGCCGTTGGTTTCATCGTTGACAGCCGGTCAATTAGTTTAGCTTTTAGAGGATACTACCTTTTTAATACGTTTAGTTAATATTTTAAACCATGCACAGTGTGAGCAACGGTTATCTGCATGCTATAGTTCAGGTGGTACATCAGCAACAGTTTTGAACTAATATCTGGGCTTTAATTGTACGTGAATCCCGTTGGTGCATATTTTCGCCCCACCACGTTTTACAAGTAACACCCTACAAGGTGCTTATCCAGCTCACTCTTCTACATTTACTACATAAAGATGTGCACCTTTAAGCAATAGAAAACAGGTGGTTCACGTATGATGGTCGTCCGATGTGACTTAACTTTGGGAGAGGTAAATTACAACAACAAATGTAGGATGGCGCTCCAGCACATTTTAACAGCTTTGTTGTAGATGCAAGTCTCCTCGCATGGAGTTGTTAGATTGGACTTGGAAGGACGTTGAAGTAACCTTTTACTAAACTGCAGAAAAACAGATTTTGTGAGGTATGTTTCTACGATCTTTGTAACGGAATTTCAAATGGATTGATGAGAAAAAATGATATCCTCGTGGATTATCTCTAAGCCTACGTTTGGGAAGCCATTTGGAATCAAATTTCATATGCGCTGACGTAATTCTTCCTCCCGTCTTTGAGCCACTTTTCGAAATATAATTTATTATGCTACACCCTGCAGCAACACCCGACGCTTGAAGATGATGTTGACCTCATGGCGCGGTGTCGGACGATTATCCTACAGAAATTGTTTAGCATAATTCAAATAAACTATGTAATTCCTTATTAAACATACGCATTTTTAATTCAGGTTTGAAATGAGCAAAATACGTAACACAATGGAACGAATAATTTATAATCGTCGGTTTCCTTCATAATGTTAACTTGAAATCGAGTTCCCTCACACTGTTAGGGCCTTGCTACCTGACTCGACGACTTCCATACACAGAATAACGCTACGACAGCTCATTAATTTCTCGTTGGTACACGTCATCTTTCGCGACTAACACTTCATTACCATATTAGGTAATTTATATTATTCATTGCTCAATTAGTAATTTAACATTTTAACAATCAAAATATACCTTTCATAATTTTGACTACTATTGTGGACGCTAAACACATTACTATTACCTTTGCCTTCGTTTCTACCTATTCAAACAGTAGTTTACCTTCATTTGTTTGTCCATCTCTTTCACTTTCATTTCTAACAATTTTTCATAAATACTAATGCTTTAAACTCTAAATAATACAATCGAATATTTAATAATTTTGAATTTTCAGGGCCAAATTGAAACAACTGTACACCTTTCTTCTTTTCTATATAAGGAGTCCATTTCGGAAAAAAAATTTCAATCATTTTAGAGACAAGAGCTTACATTGCTTCTGTTCCATGCTTCAATTGAAAGTTTGCAGCAATTTTAATTTCGTTGCCGAAGGAAGAAGTAAACTTCAGATTGGAATGATAGTCAATGTTCAAAAATTAGCTGAATACTGTATTTGACTCAGGAGTTTAACTATGACCTCATGATTGATACAAGTGTGGCTGAGATAGGGCTCTATTGTTTATTCTTCTCGCTTGAAGGCCTTACACTCTGTCTCAGGATAGGTTCAATAAATATTTCTCCAAGTCATATTTTATGTTAGCATATCGGAGAACAAAAGTATTATTTTAACCTCAATCAGTAAACATGTATACGTCTAATTCAATACAGTTATGATCGATAATATAACAATTTTCGTGGTACATTACCTTAGAACTAACAGCACAGCCTGCCGGCATTAATCCCATTGCCTCTTGGAAACTCAATCTTCAACACTAACTCCTTCAAGTTATATCTTGCCAGTTAAAGTCCGTTTATTTCATGAAGATTTACGTGGGACACGCTATAAAAATAATAATAGCTAACATACTTTCAATCCGGACTATTTAAGCATGGTGCACAAAATAGAATTTCCCACAGAATATATACATAACATTCGTAGCTGAATATTTTCTTTCTTACTCTCATGAATTAGATTATTCTTCAGCTGATGAGATAATCAGGTTCATGAAAACATAACAATAACTTGCATGATTTAAAGGTATGTGAAATCTTCCTTAATATAATGTACTAGTTGACTCAAGTACCTTCTCTTTCACATAAGCAAATATTCCTTCATGCGTTAAAAAATTGGCAGAAAGAAACAGGGCAGTTCCATTTAAACGCACAAAAGTGGCGTGAGTGGACTTCGTTCTGCTACGAGCGTTATGAGTAGGCTCCCAGGTTTGAGCTAACCTGTGTTGAACCACTGCCGTGTGTTTATTTCGAATTTCCACCTTGTCTTCCGAAACTGCTTTACCGCACGAAGGGATATCTGCTTACGCGAAACACGGGCCAATTGGTGCTCCTGTTATCTACAGGTTATAGTTTACATGCTCAGGGGGGACACTTGAGCCCCTGCAGTGAACACAGATAATTTGTGTCGGCAGCCACACTCCCATGGATTTCAATAAAAGGCCCCTGGTTACCACTAATAAGAATAAAAGGGTATTGCCATTTTATGAATTACGTTCGTTACACCTGCAGATTTGAATGCCCTTTATGCACCAAAACGGGTTACAGAATATAAATCTTTAAGCAGCGATTCTACGATATACTGTTCAGTGAGCTCCTTGAATTATTTGTAAGCTCACATTGAAGGATTTCACTATCAAGTAAACGCCGTTTCAAACAGTAGGACATAACAAGGAAGTTTTATATTCTCTAAGATATCTAGAAACGCATTTGCGCGATCCTGATATCCAGAAAGTCTGTACCCGTCATTGTGCATTAACAAGTAGCTGAATTGTCACTGTTGTGACTTTGTGGGTTCGTGAAATGAAAAGTCCAATTTCACCACTCAAAAATGTTCTTTATTTCCACCGACTTACAGTTAAACACTTGCCAATTACGCAGAATTGCGTACTGCACACAATTACAATTCACCAGTTCGTCCGTTACAATTTCACTTGTACTCGCGATTACATCAACTCCGATACTCATATACAGTTACTTACAGTCTTCCGTTGCACAATCTTTTCATTCATTAACACGTCACTGACTAACACTGCCTTCTTACACCAAGAACTGCCACTCACTCACACACTAACTGACTAACTGACTTCACTTCGCTCCGGCAGCCCCTTTTTATAGGAATATCGCAGCCTTCTGGCTTTCACGGGAAGGTTCCAGAGATGAAGGATCCCGTAATTTCCAGAACGCAGGTGAAAGAGAAACAGACCGCACGATCATGTTTCTTTTTCAGCCGTCCCTGTCACTACTATAGGACGGACGAGGGGGAGGCGTGGCTAACACGGACCTCCCCTGTCTTCCGCTCTCAGCTGCTTCCATAGGGTGTTCCAACGCTCGCGTGACACTGCTCCCTCCTCAAAGCTGTTCACCCCGAACAGCACCATCGTAGCGTGCCAGGCGGTCCAGGCGTACCACCAGCATTTGCCCGGAGTCTGAGCCAGAAGAAGCGCTGCCGTAGTTTGTGAATCATACGGTTCGCTCCCAGGTGTCCTCCTGAAGTACCGGCGTGCACTTCCTCCAAGACTTCCGGGACCTTACTCCGGGGGAGTACCAACTGTTCTCTCTGCGCCTTCCCATCGGGTGACTCCAATACCCGGAACAGCACGCCCTCTCTGGTCTTCAACGAGTCCCATTGGCCCAGTACGACTTGTATGTGGCGCTCCTCGGTGCGATGTCCTCCCAAGTTGGTCTCATCCCTGCCTCCACTTCCTTCAAGAGTGGCCCCAAGTCTGCGTCCGCCAGCTGCACCCTCCTCAGGCCTGCGCTATCCCAGCCTTCAGCAGGCGCTGCCACAACTACTCGGACTGCTGCGGCACGCTCCTTCTCTTCCACTCTTGTGCGCTCATGGCCGTCCTGGATCTGCGATAGGACACCTCCAATGTAATGGTCGCTAGCGTCGGTGTCCACAATGAAGGCGCCACCCGGTTGTGGGAAACCCAAAATTGGAGCACTGCACAGGGTCTCCTTCGGGTGCTGGAAAGCGTCTTCGGCGTCCTCCGTCCACACATAAGGCCGGTTTTCCTCCGTCAGGCGGGTGAGGGGTTTTGCGACGTTGTCGGTCTTTTCCTCTAAATCATTAAGGCGGTCGTCTACTTGACCCATCCGCTTGCCCAGATTCGTGACGTCATCCCTCACGCCGGCCAATCGTTCCACAAATTTGGCGGCGAGAGCCTCGTTCGCCACCTTCACTTCCGTGGTCAGTTCGGCCATCTTTGTGGTCATTGTCGTGGCCAAGTTGTTGTTTGCCGCTTCTATTTTCGTTGTTAATTCGGCCTTCATTTCTTCCATCTTCTCGGTGATGTTGTCGTTAGCCGTCTTCATTAGTTTCAGTTCTGCGGCCAGGTTGTTATTTGTAGTCTCCAGCTTCGCGGCCAGGCTGTAATTTGCCGCTTCCGTCTTCTCTGTTAACTCGTTCATCTTCGCCAAAAGCATTTCCAATGCGGATTCCATGGCTGTAATGTTCGGTGATGTTATCATCCCACTTCTGACACCAGTGTGACTTTGTGGGTTCGTGAAATGAAAAGTCCAATTTCACCACTCAAAAATGTTCTTTATTTCCACCGACTTACAGTTAAACACTTGCCAATTACGCAGAATTGCGTACTGCACACAATTACAATTCACCAGTTCGTCCGTTAGAATTTCACTTGTACTCGCGATTACATCAACTCCAATACTCACATACAGTTACTTACAGTCTTCCGTTGCACAATCTTTTCGTTCATTAACACGTCACTGACTAACACTGCCTTCTTACACCAAGAACTGCCACTCACTCACACACTAACTGACTAACTGACTTCACTTCCCTCCGGCAGCCCCTTTTTATAAGAATATCGCAGCCTTCTGGCTTTCACGGGAAGGTTCCAGAGATGAAGGATCCCGTAATTTCCAGAACGCAGGTGAAAGAGAAACAGACCGCACAATCATGTTTCTTTTTCAGCCGTCCCTGCCACCACTATAAGACGGACGAGGGGGAGGCGTGGCTAACACGGACCTCCCCTGTCTTCCGCTCTCAGCTGCTTCCATAGGGTGTTCCAACGCTCCCGTGACACTATTTTCTTCAAGGGTTTAACCCTCTATGGCTCAGTGTGACTCAAGTAACAATCACTTTTAACGCTGTTTTGTTATCCTATGATGAACATTTTCCATTGTAGACATTTGTGACTTGAGAGTCACAACATGGACACTTTTTATGTGGCCTGTTTGGCTATTTAGTTAATAATGTATTCAACAGGTTGAAGCTAAAGCAACACACACAGCCATTTTGCATTTTGATGTCACTTGTGGCACTTTGAACAAATTTATTTTATATCTCTGTAATATACTTTGAAAGAAAAATATCAGGCACTATGAGTAAAAGTAAAATTATAGTATAAAGCACTGAACATCATATAGAAATGCATACCATTTATTATTTCAAACAAAATAGTTGTGTTACCTGAAAGTTACAGTAGAGCACAATAGTCACAATAATAAGTTAGGTTATGGGTGCACACTGGAGTAGAAGAAAAGCAGTTTGTCCAACATTTCATACTAAAATTCAATACAGTTATACTCTCTTTTGTATGTAAAGCATAAATACTGGAATTATATTTCTGATATACACCATATATTTGATAACTACACTTCATGAACGAAATAAAGCTTTCAAAATCTATTTCTTTTCGGTTCGAATATTATGGATCCTCTTATATTTTATGGCATGAAGAATAGAAATAATATAATTGCTCGTCCAATAAATCTATATGAGTGAGATGACTCAGTTCTTTTATCTGACAGTGATGAAGAAAAGGAGATTAAAGCTACCGGTGCCTACACAGTTATATCAGTTGAGGAAGAATCAACTGATGAGCTATGTGTAAATAAAGCAGCATCTCTGTCACTCCTATTCTAGATTTCGAAGAAAGACTTGAAGATATTTCTCAAGCAAATCATAATTAGGTGATGTGGAGAACATTAAGAGACCGTCTAGCTCAACCACCACTTCAAAGGAAAGTGCTGTTATTTGCAAATTCCTACTCTATACAGCCACCAATACACTATTTTGAAAATTTCATTGACGGAAATTGCCTTTGTTCGATCTCTTTTCAAACAAATTTGTACAGTGTTCAAAATAATCCAGTCAACACCATAAATGTTACTACTGAAGACATTATATGGTTTATAGAATGTTTTTTCTTACATCCATACGTCCCACAGATCTAGAATGCATTGTCTTTCTTCTCATAAATGTTGTAATAGCCTATACCGAATTGTAATTAAATGATTTAGTACATTGTTTTGAAATTCACAGAGAAACAGACAGTAAAATGCTGGTTATCGAGTATAGTTTTCATTTTGATTTCTCTCTATTAAATGACTTAAGTAATTTCTGCTGTAGCCTCTGTGGCCCATTGGAACTTCAAAGTACCAAATATTATTCTTAACTAAAATTACATTTTTTTAATTCGACAAATGCTTATAAGTTTCATAATGCAACATAAACAATAATACTTGGGGAAAATATTTTTAAATTAATAGTAAACAACTTTGGGCTGTAATGGGTCAAGGTTCATTTTATGCCACTACGCGATAATCATTGTATATGTTTTTACACAAATGCCGAAATATCGAATGTACTTCGTTCTCAGCACCCCTATATACATCTCACATCACTTGTTAGGGCGATACAGTGAGACAAAGACAGAAAAATCTCCCATCTCTGTCGAACTGGCAGCGCAAGGATGGCAGGAACATTATTGGCTAAGGCAATCTTCATTATTTTGTAGCTATTCTAAACCTATGTGTATTCTGAGGTTTGGATAGCTAGAGCGGAAGGAGATCGGGAAATCCGGGGCTCAAATCCCTGCTATAGTATTGAATTTTAGAATCTGTCCATTACATCTTAACCGAGAATTCGTTCTTTGGCTGCTCGATAGCCCGTACAAGAACAAAGGCTCTCTCTCCAGAATGACGGACAACTCATGTGTCTCTTTCAAATTACAAGAAATACACATTGTCAGTTTATCCATGGTGACTGAAAGCAGTGTGTGTGCTGCCTCTTTTGAGAACAGAAAACTATTAACAAGTGTACTCAACATTATAATTGATCACAAGTGCCAACAAAAATGAAACATTACCTCAAGTCAAATTTCCAATGCACATAGCAGCAGCAGCACAAATCTGGCAGGCTGTTTGGAACAGCCCGAAGGGTGGTCAAATCGTGTACCTGCTCTGGGAAGACCTTAACCACGTAGTGGCGGGATGTGGATTTTGCAGAATGACGGGTGTAATTTAAGTGGGGTTAGTGTAGGGAGGTAGCTTTTTGCTCCTCAGGGAATGATGAACCGGGTGCTACGGACAGCGAGCACCGCTGGTGGGAATGCACACAGTTCTCAAATCTCAGGAGGTATACGTGCTGCAGCTGGAATCATCTCCGCCAAACTATTATTTGCTCGTTCTCTACTGTCCCAGTTTGAACTTTAGCTGCTAGTAATTTTCAGGTAGACAAAAGCATATAATAGTCAGCAACTGCTGAAAATCATAATTACAATTTCTTAACAGTTTCTTTAAATATTAATACAACACCTTCACAGTAAAACATATCACTGGCAGCGCCATTCTTCGGCACCAAGGCGCACTCCGTAAAATCACCTCTGGCGGACAACCAGTGAACTATAACAACTGATCTTACATAATATCTGTTTATAACAAGGTCAATGTACCCGTACTATTTTCGCAACCTACTCCTATACAACAACACATATTTCTATCTGCTCCACGTTCGAATAACAGTTTAGAAGAAATTGTATCAGTATATATTTCGTTGCGGATACAAGATGTGTACAACAGAGTAAGTGATAAATAGCGTTTGGAATGTGGGTAGCGGTATGCTGTCATTTAAATTATATGTCATTCTAATCAATAAAAGAGGAACCAACCAATTGTTGGGCATTGCAGTTAGAATGAATGGGAATTGAAGCTCAGAATACAAACAGTGAATAAATTAGCTTTCAGAAAGACCCTCTCCCAAAATATTAGGTACTTCAAAATACTTAGAAACTTTCACGCAAATTCAAGGGCGGGTTTTTAAAATCGAATGCCATTTGTCGCATTTATGACAGAGGAAAAGGATATTCTAAACGTGTTGATCGTCAGAACTGGATACAACTGCCAATAATATTTTCCTCCAGGTGAGAAATGAAGTTACAGAACAACAGAAGAATCAATCCTATTACCGCTACCGTGTTAGTGTCTAGAGATTACTCTGCCTGTAACATTTTATTTCGTTGAACTGTTACGGTATTTTATTATTATTTACAGAATTTACGACTAACACTACTTATAATGTTAAGACATGTTTACATTAGAATAGTTCTTTTCAGCTGAATGTAAACAGTAGCTGCGGCGTGTACTGACACAATGTCAAACCAACAAGTTAGAGTGTGTTAGAAGTGAACTGCTCCAAACAAAGTGCTCATTTTAGCGCATTCTTCGCAACCGATTATTATGGATATATATTTTGTATTCAGCGTTGATCTGATTATTTCTGTTGCTACTTGTATTTAAATTAGGTAACCCTGTTTAGGAATTCTCTTCATCTCGTATAAAGCCATTGCCGGTGTACGATTTTAACAGTGTGCATTTGTGGTTTTACTTCGTAAGTGTTTCGTAGGAAGCAGTCACTTGAAGGAAACAGAGAATGGTACGGGCAATTGATAGCAGATCACAAAAAGGAGCAAAATTCCTCCAATTTTTTTTTAACATCCTTCGCGACATCCCCAGGGCGATGGCGTGTGGCGCCGAACTGAAATATTAATTTCCCATAGCAAGGTTCCGCGCCATATATCTGGCACCGCTTTTCGCCACTAAACCTTCATATATATGTTTACAAGCTTTAGGAATAATACTTTCACATCAAAAGAAAGAAAAGGTTTCAGAGAAAAATTTGTTCCTTAAGTTTTGTATTCTTGGCCTTAGTGAAGGCTTAAGTTCAAAACCCGTCAACATATAAACTTCACAAATGGCGCTGGAAAACGTCGTTCTCATTATTCTAACAAGCGGGAGCATCAGCCGTTGGTTTCAGCCCTAACATCCATTCCATTATTTGTCCGTCAGTTAGGTTTTAGAGGAGAATATAGTTTTAATATGTTTAATTAATATTTTCCTCGATGCGCGGTGTGAGCAGTGGTTAGTCCTCATGCCGTAGGTCAGGCTGTACATCAGCAACAGTTTTGAATTAATATCCGAGCTGCAATTGTACCTGAATTTCGTTGGTGCATATTTTTCCCCACCATGTCTTACAAGTGACGTAACTCCCTTCAGGGAGTGTATCCAGCTGACCCTTCCACATTCCCCACATGAAGCTAAGCCTCTGTAACAGAAAACTGATGGTTCATGTATGAGGGCGCTCCAGCAAACTAAAGCAACATTTTTATAGAGGCAAGTGCTCTGCATGGAGTTGTTAGATTGAATTTCGAGGAATGTTTAACCTAAACTTTTGTTTAATATGGTGGAAAAAAGATTTTGGGGGATATATTTCTATGAACCTTGGAACGGGATTTTGAATGCATAGATGACATGACATCCACGAGGACTATCTCACACATTTAATTTTGGAAGCCATTAGTTTTCGATAGGGTGACATAATTCTGGCTCCTGCTGTTGAGCCTCTAAGGAAAATATTTCTTGTTATGCTACACTTTGTTGCAACAGGCGACGCACGAAGATCATGTACCTCATGCCGCTGTGTCGGACGATTACCTACGGAAATGTTTTAGCATAATTAGAAAAAGCTATTCAATACCTTATTACACGTGTTTACTTTTAACTTAGTTTGAAAATAAACAAAGCAAACTGTAAAATATTTGAATGGATAACCTTATAAGCGCCTTTTCCTTCACAATATTAACTTGAAGTCGACTTACCTCACCCTGATAAAGGGTTTCCTTCTTAACTCGTCGATGTCCATACACAGAATGACGCCAACTCTCCCCTTTGCTACGGCAATTCAATAAAAATTTCTCATTGATTCACGTCAATTTAAGTGACGAACATTTCCGTACCATATTAGGTACTTCACATTATCCTTTGTTTTAATACTATTTAAACAATTTAGCATTCAAATAATACTGTTTATAATTTTAAACTACTATTATGGACGTTTAATACATTAATATAACTCTTTTTCTTTCGTTTCTACCTATTCAATCAAAAGTTTACCTTCAGTTGTTTCTCAGTCTGGTTTACTTAAAACTTTGAACAACTTTTCTACAATATTTATGTTCTAAACCCTGATAACATTACAGAATAAATACATAATATGATTTTGGGACCAAATTAAAACAACTGTACCCCTATCTTCTTTTCTATCGCAGGAATGCATCAACAATTTTCAGAGCAAGGGCTTATTTTGCTTTTGTTCAAAACTTTAGTGGAGCGTTCACAGCAATTTTACATTTCGCTGTCGATAAAAAATGTGAACTATAGACTGGAGTGATAGTCAATGTTTAAAAATTAGGTGAAAGCTGTATTTGATTTAGCAGCTCAGCTATGACCTTATGATTGACACAAGTGAAGCCTAGAGAGGGCTCATTGCTTAACGCTCTCGCTTAAAGCCCTTACATTCTGCTTCAATATTGGTTCAATAAATATTTCTCTAAGTCATATTTTGTGTCACCATATAGAAGTGCAAAGGTATTATCGTAACATAAAACAGTAAGAACTGCCTGCCGGTTAAATCACATTGCATTTTGGAAATTCAATCCCTTCACCTATAAGTTATATCTTGCTAGTTAAACCCTTATATTTGCTGAACTTTTTCGTGGGAAACGCTATAAAAACAAAAGCAGTTAATTTATTATTTCACTCCGGACTATTGTAACATGGTGCTTAAAATAGATTTTTCCATCTTAAATGTACATAACATTCGCAAATGAATATTTTCTATCTTACTCTCATGATCTAGGTTATTCTTTAATTCATGTGATAAACAGAATTATGAAAAAAATTACATGTACTTGCATAATTTAAAGGTATGTTGAAAAAATTGGCTAATATAATGTACCATTTGGCCCTACAACCTTCTGCCTAACGCAAGCAGATATCCATTCATGCGTTTTCTTTTGTTTGTTTGTTTTTTTTTTTTTTTTTTTTTTTTTGTATAAGTCATCCTTTCCCTTAGTTAACCTTTTTTATTGTTTCCGCTTATTTCACTATCTGTTTTCTATAGTTTCACACGTACACACTATACACATAAACACCCAATCCAAAGGTGGGACTTAAACCCGCGACCCTGTACGCGGCGGAACGCTAAAGACACATGTACGCTCTAACGGACGTGGTGACGATGGGGTTAAAGAACGAAACAGGGCGTTCCACTTAAATGCACAGCAGAAGCGTGAGTGCACTTGGTTCTGCTCCGAACGAAATGTCAGCTCCGAAGTTTGAACTAACCTGTGTAGTCCGCTCACACCACTGCCGTACGTTTAACTGGAATTTCCCCATTGCCTTCTGAACCTGCTTTAACGCACGAAGGTATAACAGCTTACGCGAAAGAGGGGGTAATTGGACCTCCTGGCATGTACAGGTTCGTTTACGTGCTCAGACATATCCAAGAAGTTTTACATTCCCTAAAATTTCTAGAAACCTCTTTGCACATTCCTGACATTCAGAAAGGTTTGCATCCGTCATTGTGCATTCACAAGTCGTTGAAACCTATTTGCTTCAAAGCTTTATGGTTCACTTTATGCTTCCAAGCGATAGTCATTGTATATGTTTTCACACTCATGCCAATAAAATGGTTATCCAGGTGAGGGGTGTTGTTACAAAACTTACCGACACCGTCTTGGTGATTAGAGATGGCTCTGCCTGTGTCATTTTATTACGCTGAATTGGTTAAGATGTTTTATTATTATTCTCAGACTTTTATAACCAACTATACTTATGATGTACAGATATGTTTACATTTAAATATTTATTTTCAGCTAAAACTAAACAGTGGCTGCCATGTGTCCTGACACAGTATCAAACCAACAAACTACAGTGTGTTAGAAGGGAACTGCTCTAAAGAAACTGCTCATATTTGCGCACCCTTCGCAACTGAGTATTGTGGATATTCTTTTTGTTTCAGTGTTGATCTACTGAAATGTGCCGCTACCTGTATTTAATTATGTCAGTACGTTTTGGAATTCCCTTCCTCTCGCATAAATGCCTTGCAGGCGATTTTATTAATGTGTCCTTGCATTTTCGTGGGAAGCTCTTAGGTACTTCGGAGGAAGTAATGAAGTGAAGTAAACAGAGAAGGACATGTGCCACAGAAAATAGATAACAATAAGGAGCTAAATTCCTGCAGAATTTCTGCTCGAATACACGTCGCATTAGAGGAGCTGATTCAAGAGGACAGCGTCTGGCGCCGAAGTAAAATACTAATTTTAAAGCCAGCATCCCCGCCATATGTCCAGCACCGCTACTCACCACTAAACCTACAAACATATGTTTATAAGCTCTGTGAATAAATACCTCATACCAAAAGGAGAAAAAACTCCACAGAAGTATTTGTTCCATAATTTTTGTTTTCTTGGTCTTAGTGAAGGCTTACGTTGAAAACCCGTCAACATATAAGGCTAACAATAGACGCTCCAAACGTTCTTATTATTCTAAAAGGGAAGATCTTCTGGTTTGGTGTCTAACGCTAACTCCCGGTCCATTGTTTGTTTCTTCAGTTTCGCTTTCAAAGGAGACAAACGTTTCTAATATGTATAATAAATACATTCCATGATGCACACTGTGACAGCTGTTAATCCTCAAGCTGTAGTTCAGGCTGTACATTAGCAACAATTTTTGACTTACGCCTGTGCTGCAATTGTACGTGAATATGGATGTTACGTATCTTACCCTACCACGTCTTAGAAGTGCTCTCTACAGGGAGTTATCCAGCTCACACTTCCATATTTAATAAATGAGGATGTGCCCCTATAGAACACGTGGTTTATGTTTGTGCTCCAACACATTTTAGCAGCATTGCTCTGGATGCAAGAATCCCCATGTCTTTTTCTTTTTTCTTTCTTTTTTAACTTTACGTCCTCCAACGCAAAGTCATAACCGACGATGAATGGAATTGTTGAAGTGATGCTCAAATAGCCCAGCGTCTCTAGAGCTTACAGTTACCTGACATTCGTCTTTCAGGGTAGAGGAAACCCCAGATAAAACCTTATACAGCTAACTCACCCTGACCGAACTTCGAACTCGGTACTTCTGGAAGCAGACACGCTACTATCTACGCTACTAAGGTGGGTGAGTCCTCATATGTGGATGTTAGATTGCACTTGGAAGGAAGTTGAAGAAAAACTTTTATGAATATGCATTAGAAAGGATTTTGAGAGATATGTTTTATGACTTTGGAACGGAATTTCGAATGGACTGGTTAGATGAGATGACATCCGCATGGATTATCTCGAAGCCCCAAGTTGGAAATCTATTTGCAACCAAATTTCAGATTGGATTCAGAAATTTTGCCTCCCTTTGTGGAGCCACTTCTCCAAATATTTCTTATTATGCTACACTTGGCTGCAACAGCCGACGCACGAAGCTCATATACCTAATGGGGTGGGGTCGGACGGCTTTGCTTCGGAAATATTTTGGCATATTTGAAATTAACCATTCTATTCCATATGACCCGTACTGATTTTTAATTTACGTTAGAAACAAACAACGCACTTTGTAACATTATTGAATGAAGAACTTCATACGCGTCGGTTTCCTTCGGAATATTAAGTTGAAATCGATTTCCCTCACACTGATAAGCCTTTGATTCTTAATTTAACGACGCGGGTACAAAGACTTTTTTTGTTTTGTAATTTACGTCCTCCAACGTTAAGGCATATCTGACGGACATACACAGATTGATACAAACCCTGGCTAATCTGCAATTATGCAATTTGCGTTGCTACTGCAATTCAATAATTCGTCACTTCTTCACGTCATTTTTCGCGACTAACTTTTCTTTGCCATATTATGTACTTGATATTATAATTTCTTTAAATAATATTTAAAAAATTTAAAATTCAAATAACATTTTTTATAAACCTAGACGACTATTATGGACGTTAAACACTTTATTATTATTATTATTATTATTATTATTATTATTATTATTATTATTATTATTATTATTATTATTATTATTATTATTATTATTATTATTATTATTATTATTATTATTATTATTATTATTATTATTATTATTATTATTATTATTATTATTATTATTATTATTATTATTATTATTATTATTATTATTATTATTATTATTATTATTATTATTATTATTATTATTATTATTATTATTATTATTATTATTATTATTATTATTATTATTATTATTATTATTATTATTATTATTATTATTATTATTATTATTATTATTATTATTATTATTATTATTATTATTATTATTATTATTATTATTATTATTATTATTATTATTATTATTATTATTATTATTATTATTATTATTATTATTATTATTATTATTATTATTATTATTATTATTATTATTATTATTATTATTATTATTATTATTATTATTATTATTATTATTATTATTATTATTATTATTATTATTATTATTATTATTATTATTATTATTATTATTATTATTATTATTATTATTATTATTATTATTATTATTATTATTATTATTATTATTATTATTATTATTATTATTATTATTATTATTATTATTATTATTATTATTATTATTATTATTATTATTATTATTATTATTATTATTATTATTATTATTATTATTATTATTATTATTATTATTATTATTATTATTATTATTATTATTATTATTATTATTATTATTATTATTATTATTATTATTATTATTATTATTATTATTATTATTATTATTATTATTATTATTATTATTATTATTATTATTATTATTATTATTATTATTATTATTATTATTATTATTATTATTATTATTATTATTATTATTATTATTATTATTATTATTATTATTATTATTATTATTATTATTATTATTATTATTATTATTATTATTATTATTATTATTATTATTATTATTATTATTATTATTATTATTATTATTATTATTATTATTATTATTATTATTATTATTATTATTATTATTATTATTATTATTATTATTATTATTATTATTATTATTATTATTATTATTATTATTATTATTATTATTACTATTATTACTATTATTATTATTATTATTATTATTATTATTATTATTATTATTATTATTATTATTATTATTATTATTATTATTATTATTATTATTATTATTATTATTATTATTATTATTATTATTATTATTATTATTATTATTATTATTATTATTATTAGTCTTATTATTACTATTATTATTAGTCTTATTATTACTATTATTATTAGTCTTATTATTACTATTATTATTATTATTAGTCTTATTATTACTATTATTATTATTAGTCTTATTATTACTATTATTATTATTATTAGTCTTATTATTACTATTATTATTATTATTAGTCTTATTATTACTATTATTATTATTAGTCTTATTATTACTATTATTATTATTATTATTCTTATTATTACTATTATTATTATTATTATTAGTCTTATTATTACTATTATTATTATTATTATTAATACTATTATTATTATTATTATTAATACTATTATTATTATTATTAATACTATTATTATTATTATTAATATTATTATTATTATTATTAATACTATTATTATTATTATTATTATTATTATTATTATTATTATTATTATTATTATTATTATTATTATTATTATTATTATTATTATTATTATTATTATTATTATTATTATTATTATTATTATTATTATTATTATTATTATTATTATTATTATTATTATTATTATTATTATTATTATTATTAATACTATTATTATTATTAATACTATTATTATTATTATTAATACTATTATTATTATTATTAATACTATTATTATTATTATTATTATTTTTATTATTATTATTATTATTATTATTATTATTATTATTATTATTATTATTATTATTATTATTATTATTATTATTATTATTATTATTATTATTATTATTATTATTATTATTATTATTATTATTATTATTATTATTATTATTATTATTATTATTATTATTATTATTATTATTATTATTATTATTATTATTATTATTATTATTATTATTATTATTATTATTATTATTATTATTATTATTATTATTATTATTATTATTATTATTATTATTATTATTATTATTATTATTATTATTATTATTATTATTATTATTATTATTATTATTATTATTATTATTATTATTATTATTATTATTATTATTATTATTATTATTATTATTATTATTATTATTATTATTATTATTATTATTATTATTACTATTATTACTATTATTATTATTATTATTATTATTATTACTATTATTACTATTATTATTATTACTATTATTATTATTATTATTATTATTATTATTATTATTATTATTATTATTATTATTATTATTATTATTATTATTATTATTATTATTATTATTATTTTTATTATTATTATTATTATTATTATTATTATTATTATTATTATTATTATTATTATTATTATTATTATTATTATTATTATTATTATTATTATTATTATTATTATTATTATTATTATTATTATTATTATTATTATTATTATTATTATTATTATTATTATTATTATTATTACTACTATTATTATTACTACTATTATTATTACTACTATTATTATTACTACTACTATTATTACTACTACTATTATTATTACTACTATTATTATTACTACTATTATTACTACTACTATTATTACTACTACTATTATTACTACTACTATTACTACTATTATTATTATTACTACTATTATTATTACTGTTACTACTATTATTATTACTGTTACTATTACTATTATTATTACTGTTATTATTACTATTATTATTACTATTATTATTACTATTATTATTACTATTATTATTACTATTATTATTACTATTATTATTACTATTATTATTACTATTATTATTACTGTTACTATTATTATTATTACTGTTATTATCATTAATTTTGTTCTTGTTGTACTACTACTGCTATTATTATTACAACTATTATATTTATTATTATTATTATTATTATTATTATTATTATTATTATTATTATTATTATTATTATTATTATTATTATTATTATTATTATTATTATTATTATTATTATTATTATTATTATTATTATTATTATTATTATTATTATTATTATTATTATTATTATTATTATTATTATTATTATTATTATTATTATTATTATTATTATTATTATTATTATTATTATTATTATTATTATTATTATTATTATTATTATTATTATTATTATTATTATTATTATTATTATTATTATTATTATTATTATTATTATTATTATTATTATTATTATTATTATTATTATTATTATTATTATTATTATTATTATTATTATTATTATTATTATTATTATTATTATTATTATTATTATTATTATTATTATTATTATTATTATTATTATTATTATTATTATTATTATTATTATTATTATTATTATTATTATTATTATTATTATTATTATTATTATTATTATTATTATTATTATTATTATTATTATTATTATTATTATTATTATTATTATTATTATTATTATTATTATTATTATTATTATTATTATTATTATTATTATTATTATTATTATTATTATTATTATTATTATTATTATTATTATTATTATTATTATTATTATTATTATTATTATTATTATTATTATTATTATTATTATTATTATTATTATTATTATTATTATTATTATTATTATTATTATTATTATTATTATTATTATTATTATTATTATTATTATTATTATTATTATTATTATTATTATTATTATTATTATTATTATTATTATTATTATTATTACTATTATTAGTATTATTACTATTATTATTATTAATTTTGTTCTTGTTGTTTGTTATTGTTGTTATTATTGTTATTTCGTTTCTCCATATTGAATCACAGTTTTACCTTCAATTGTTTCTCGTTCCCTTTCATCTGTCACCAATTCGTCATGAATATTAATGTTTCATATCCAGAATATTATTTTCAGATGAACAAGTAAGTTTGATTTTCGGGGTCAAATTAAGACGACTGTTACACCTTTCCTCTATTGTTGTGAAAGGAATCCATGACCATATTTCGGAAATGTTTGTCATACAGTTTAAATACATGGTATTGCTTTGCTTGTGTTTCAAGCTTCAAGTGAGCGTTTACAGCAACTTTAGATTTCGTTGTCGATAGAAGACCTATACTCTAGTTTGGGCTGATTGTTAGTGCTTATAAAGTCTATGAATACTGTATTTTACTCAGGAGTTTAGCTATGATCTTGCGATTTACACAAGGAAAGCATAAATAGGACTCCATTATTTATAGCTCTCGCTTGAGGGTCTTATACTCTGCTTCAAGTTTCGTACAATAAAAATTTCGCCAAGAAATACTTTATGCTACCGTAGGGGAGAACAAAAGTACTATCGTAATTTCACTTAGTAAACGTATATACAACTAAAACAGCATAGTTAAGATCTCACAACAATTTGCGTGATACAATATTGTAGCATCAACAGTACTGCCTGCCGAAGTTCATCGCATTGCCTCTTACCCGAGAATGCGGTATTTAGTTGCCCGATAGCACGTTCAATTACAAAGACTCTCCTTTATGACGAACAAGCCATGCGCTCTTTCAAATTACATGAACCTCTCATGATTAAAATAAAGCTTATAATTTATGCATGGATGCTGAAAGCAGTGTCAGCGCTCACTTTTGTGAGAAGAGAATATAATTACCAAGTGTACCCATTCGTAATGGAGGAATTCGAATACAAAAAATCGATGTATTCAATTCTTGAGCGTTCTCGCGATATTCTCAGAGCGTGAATGCGCATGGAAAGTTCTCGTTTGCGTTTGTGCTGAATAATTTTCTGCATGCTTGAAACAGATCTTTACAAGAAGGTAGCTTTTTTCTGTATGTCCCATTTTTCTATTTTTACACGTACGTAGTACACATAAACACCATTCCCAAGGTGGGACTCGAACCCACGATCCTCTACGCAGCGCGAGTCCATGAACATCCTCCCCAGCGATCCCAAGCACTTGCATCCAATACACGCTAACATTCTCACATTTATATCCAAGAACATTATTCGAATACAATAAATGTTCTCGATCTGTTTATATAAGACATTATCATATCATTTGCCTTGTTTTGGAACTTTCTATTGGAACTTTGGAACTTTAAGCACAGACACGGTATACTCAAACACCATGACCAAGGCCGGGCTCAGACGCACGATCGTCTACCTAGCGGAACGCCAAAGATATCCGCTCCATGTACTCCTAGCTCTTGCGTAGAATACACGCAAAAGTTCTCGTTTGTAAATCCGAGAACTTGTTTTCGAATTCAAGCAAATGTTCGCGACAATTTAAAAGAAAAAAAAGGAAAGGAATATAAATAATATTTAATTGTCCTTGTTTTCATCGTTTTTATCTTTATGTTGTTTTCCCGAATTTGCACACATATACATATACACATAAACACCATGCCCAAAGCAGGAATCGAACCCGCGATCTTCAGCGCAGCGGAAAGATAGACAACCGCTTCAGTGACCGTGAGCACGTTTTTCAAATACACGCAAATATACTTGCTGTTCGTATCCGAGAACTTCATTTCGAATACAAACAAGAATTCTCGATTAGTCGCATGTGACGTCACTCGAGAACTTGAATTCCGAATGCATATTGTGACATTGTGGGTTCGTGAAATGAAAAGTCCAAGTATACCACTCAAAAATGTTCTTTATTTCCACCGACTTACAGTTAAACACTTGCCCATTACACGGAATTACGTAATGCACACAATTACGATTCACCAGTTCGTCCGTTAAAATTCCACTTTACTCTCGCGATTACGTACAATCCTCCTATGCACGTACACAGTCTTCTCCTCCTTACACTAGTACTGCACTCTTACGCTGCTTGCCAAGAACTCCTGACTCACCCATTGAAGCCCTTTTTATAGGAATATCACTGTTTTCTAGACGTCTCCGGCTTCCGTGAATCACCGCGAACGTTCCAAGGAAAGGGGAAGGGGAAAGATGCGGCCAGCGACAGTTGACATTTCCCTAATCACCCCTCAGTTAGTGACAGAGACTAATGGGAGGGTGTGGCTTGGCTGCCTCTGGTCCCTTCTCAGCTGTCGTTGGTCGGGCTTTCCGCTAATTGGGTGACAATATAATGATTTACAGAATCCCAGATCTTGATTTCGAATACAAGGAAGTGTTCTCGATGCAGCATGTGACGTCACCCCAGAAGTTGCACTCCAATGCAAATAATGAATGAGTCAAAGCTTTGAATAAAAACCTTCATCCAAAATAAGACCTGAAGCTTCCATGGCGACGAATACGCTAACTTTCTTCTCTGGCAGCCAGCCAAGTGAAAAGATGATTAGTTATCAAATTAAATATTTAATCATCTTTTCACCTGGCTGGCTGCCCGAGAAGAAAATGAGCGTACTTTAACCCCGTCTTCACTGAACGATGTATTTTCCACAAATTATGTATCTAGTCGTTTCTTGTTAACCTACTTCATTCCGGACAAATTTGAGTGTTCCCTTTGTAATTTTCGCGTTCTTTGCAGTTGTAGTCGTCTGCAGCTTTCGTTGCTTGTCTTTCTCTCCTTCTTCCAAACGTGATTTACAGATAACACCATTTCGTTCTTCCTAATTTCTTCTCTTATTATCCATTTATATCTGAAACAAAGGACAATTTATAGTAGAGAGATAAGGCCTCTCAATATGGCTTTCTTATGGATATCTCTTTTTTTCTGGGCTGTATACTGCAGATGCGGACTTCGGTGACCCTCGTATAAAAAGAACGTTAATTTAGCTGATTTTAATGTCTGTTATTAATTAAACTGTAAATTGTGAAACGTTCAACTATTTAAACCAAATTTAATGTCCGCCGTTCCTTAATGGCAGAGTCGGGAGCCTAATCACTCCGAAAGCTTTGGGACGTTTCCTACCTCAAACAAAATACGAATATGTAGGCTGTTCAATAAAGAATGATCATAATTATTTTACAGTCTTAATCTATTGCACTAAAATTCAATGTTATTACATTCTGTTAGCTTAATTTGAACAAAAAAACACCGTACAGTTTCATTGTTGGTACTCATGGTTCACTCTTGTGACAACCAGGCAAGTTGAGAAATGTTCGTAGTCGCCTACCACTGCAATGGAGGAAACAAGCAAGGAACAAAATGCGGCTTTGAAATTCTGCTCTCGTCTCTACAAATCTTCATTTGAGGCCTATTCAATGTTGCAGGAGGCCTATGGAGAGTCTGTTCTTCCCTACAACACAGCTCGAAGGTGGTTTAAAATGCTCAAAGAGGGGAGCCAATCAATTTCAAGGGACGGTGGACCCGATGCTCCAGTTACTGCTCATACGGAAGAAAACATCAACACTACTGCTGCCATTGTGAGAGGGGATTGAGGAATTACCTTATGATCACTTTCTGAAATAATGAACATTGCATTGTGTACCACCCACACGTTGGTGATAGAAACCTTACACTTGAGACATGTTTGTGCCCATTGGGTTCCAAGATGTCCAGATATTGCCAATGTTGTTTGGAATATCTCGCAAAAATCCACGTGAAGTGCATCCTTCACCCTCCGTGTAGTCCGAATTTAGCCCCATGTGACTTTTTTCTGTTCCCTAACTTGAAGAAACGCCTTCGTGAGAGGCATTATCCATCGTCAGAAGCAGTGGTAAAGACTGCGGAGGATATTTTGAAGGATCTCTCAGAAATAGTTTCCAGCATGTCTTTGAAACGCTGGGACAAGTACATTCAGGGGAGACTATTTTGAGAAGGACCATCAAAATTATGAGGATGAGTAAAGGTACGTCGTCAAAAAGAAATTGCGATCATTCTTTATTGAACAGCCCTCGTAATTTACAGAACTGCCTTACTTAAATAATAGTAGCCTGAATTTAAAATTCGCTGAAAATGAAATACTCATTTTCCAAACCTGATCAGGTTAATAGCAAAATCGTGCAACCAGGAATCCATTATTTCTATATTTTAAATGGCATAATAGTAAAATGCCATAAAAAAGATATTTAGGAATGCTTTGGAATTTAGAGCTTTGTATCTAAAATTCCCTATTAGAAATACCACGCTGTCTTTTTAAAAAATGCTGCCAAAATCCAAAATTAAGCTTTGCAAAACTCATCATCTTTATAAAATAATTTGCAGTTACTAACTATTTCATATATGATACCTCTTTTCCCTGGGGCAGCCATGTTTATAATGCTAGGGTATAGGGCTGGGGATTTAACTTCAGAATTTATCTACTAATTTGTTCTGCTTGGAAATTTTATCGTGAAAATATTTTTATTATAATTCTGCCCATTCATGGAAAACTTTAAAAAATCAATTAAACTCCGTAAACATATTAGTAAATAAACAAGTCATATTTTTTTGGCATAAAATTTCATTTTTCCCTAGCAGCAAATTGAATAATGCTTTCCTTAGGCGCAGAAAATATGAAAAAATATATTTAGTAAACAACAAATTCTGCAATTCAAATTGAAGAAATCTATATTCTTATTTCTCTTTATACTTATGTAATATAAGTTTTCAGGGAGTATTCAGAAGCGTCTTAGGATGAGTGTTAACTAATTATCCTCGGTCAGGGTGAGTTACCTGGATAAGGTTTTTTTTCCGGGGGGTTCCTTATCCTTCAAGACAAATGTCGGGTAACCATAAGCTCCATGGACCCTGGTCTCACTTAAGCATCATTTTACCCAATTCATTTACCGTCCGATATGACTTAACGTTGGAGGACGTAAATAACAAAAAAAAAAAAAAAAAAAGAACTGGATTTTGTTCTTTGCTTTTTTATATACTATTTCCAATCATTTAATAAATAAACGTAGCTATTAAAGTAAAGAGCCTGTTGACTTGTTATTTTCTTCAGCCTTAATAATAATAATAATAATAATAATAATAATAATAATAATAATAATAATAATAATAATAATAATAATAATAATAATAATAATAATAATAATAATAATAATAATAATAATAATAATAATAATAATAATAATAATAATAATAATAATAATAATAATAATAATAATAATAATAATAATAATAATAACAATTCAATTCATTGGCACTGAGAGAGAAAATATATATTTGAGAAAGATGATAGTAAACTCCGGCAAGGTTGCCTCTCTCTCTCTCATTTTCGTGTTAAAATGGTATGGTTCTTTAGTGAACCTTGCAAAATAATTGATTTAAAGTAGCACAGATGTTTCATAAAAGTTTTCCTCAGATAGACCTTAACGCGAACCAAACACATGAAATGCAGGAAATTGTCCAGTAATATACTAACTAGAGACGAATTCCATTCCGAAACTCAAAAATTTGTTCGTCCAGTATTCTTTCAGTATAAACAATATCTACTTCTTACTTTCACATAATAAATCTAACTAAAACTGGATTATTCCCAAACAGCAAAATTAGAGTTGTGTTCAAAATTTTATATATAACTACAAAACTTGTTCCAAGCTGTAAGACGTTGCACACAGTGCCATCTACGTCTGGCAACCTGTATTCAATGAAATCGTGGTACCACCTGGCCGACGACCCGTATAATTTGAATAAAATCAATACATATTCATGACCGAAAGTTAATATACTCACAATGCATTCCCAAGCCACTTGCTTACTAAGGTTTATTCACTTCTGCTTCTACAGATACGCAACGGCAGTGGGCCTTTCCAGTGTGGCTTACAAACAAAGAAAATGAAAAAGATTCAGCCATTTAATAATTAAACTTGGACGATGTATAATGAAGAATAAATGTGTTTCGGCTACGTTTTATCCTAGAACCACGAGATGGCGACATCTCCCTCCCTCTTTTCCTCTCTCTCACTCACTCTCTCTCTCTCTCTCTCTCTCTCTCTCTCTCTCTCTCTCTCTCTCTCTCTCTCTCTCTCTCTCTCTCTCTCTCTCTCTCTCTCTCTCTCTCTCTCTCTCTCTTTCTCTCTCTTTCACTCACGCTTGTCCTTGAATGGTCTTTATGCCGTTATCCCACAGACCTTATTTGATTGTGCAAATAGGCAACAGAAGGATTGTAGCCCTGATTAAACGCAGTAACTCCGCCCTCCCCACGTGACATGATCGAGCATAAGCAGTCCTATGAAACTGGACTACAATGGTAAATAAAACGCTCGAACCATGATTGTTAATCTGTTTCGCTTCACTCGCTCGGGTAATAATAATAACAATAATAATAATAATAATAATAATAATAATAATAATAATAATAATAATAATAATAATAATAATAATAATAATAATAATAATAATAATAATAATAATAATAATAATAATAATAATAATAATAATAATAATAATAATAATAATAATAATAATAATAATAATAATAATAATAATAATAATAATAATAATAATAATAATAATAATAATAATAATAATAATAATAATAATAATAATAATAATAATAATAATAATAAGAATAATAATAATAATAATAATAATAATAATAATAATAATAATAATAATAATAATAATAATAATAATAATAATAATAATAATAATAATAATAATAATAATAATAATAATAATAATAATAATAATAATAATAATAATAATAATAATAATAATAATAATAATAATAATAATAATAATAATAATAATAATAATAATAATAATAATAATAATAATAATAATAATAATAATAATAATAATAATAATAATAAATAATAATAATAATAATAATAATAATAATAATAATAATAATAATAATGATAATAATAATGATAATAATAATGATAATAATAATAATAATAATAATAATAATAATAATAATAATAATAATAATAATAATAATAATAATAATAATAATAATAATAATAATAATAATAATAATAATAATAATAATAATAACAATAATAATAACAATAATAATAATAATAATAATAATAATAATAATAATAATAATAATAATAATAATAATAATAATAATAATAATAATAATAATAATAATAATAATAATAATAATAATAATAATAATAATAATAATAATAATAATAATAATAATAATAATAATAATAATAATAATAATAATAATAATAATAATAATAATAATAATAATAATAATAATAATAATAATAATAATAATAATAATAATAATAATAATAATAATAATAATAATAATAATAATAATAATAATAATAATAATAATAATAATAATAATAATAATAATAATAATAATAATAATAATAATAATAATAATAATAATAATAATAATAATAATAATAATAATAATAATAATAATAATAATAATAATAATAATAATAATAATAATAATAATCACAATCATAATCACAATCATAATCATAATCATAATCATAATCATAATTTAAATGGTAATGATGATGATGATGATTTAAATGGTAATATCAATAATGATAATGTTAATAATAATAGTAATAATAGTAGTAGTAATAGTGGTGGTGGTGGTGGTGGTGGTGGTGGTGGTGGTGGCGGTGGCGGTAGCGGTGGCAGTGGCAGTGACAGTGATGGTGATGGTGATAGTGATGGTCGTGTTGATGGTGATGGTGATGGTGATGTTGATGGTCGTGGTGATGGTGATAGACATGGTGATGGTGATGGTGATGGTGATGGTCGTGGTGATGGTGATGGTCGTGGTGATGGTGTTGGTCGTGGTGATGGTGATGGTCGTGGTGATGGTCGTGTTGATGGTGATGGTGATGTTGATGGTCGTGGTGAGTGATGGTGATGGTCGTGGTGATGGTGTTGGTCGTGGTGATGGTGTTGGTCGTGGTGATGGTGTTGGTCGTGGTGATGGTGATTGTCGTGGTGATGGTGATTGTCGTGGTGATGGTGATGGTCGTGGTGATGGTGATGGTGATAATCGTGGTGATGGTGATGGTGATGGTGTTGGTGATGGTCGTGGAGGTGGTGATGGTTATGGTCGTGGTGAGGAAGAAGAGGGGGAAGAGGAATTATTATAATTATAATTATTATTATCAATTAATATTGATGCCGTTATAATGACTAACATTATAGTCTCGTTGCACAGTATACTATTCAAGCGTAAACTACATAAACATTCGAAGCAGCCAGCTACAACATCAAGAAAAATACAAGGAGAGTAACTAAATACACACAATCTCACACTTGCGCCAAAGATAATGTTTGAAGGAAATATCAACAGTTTAATTCATTAGAATTACAGCACATTTAAGTTAAAATATAAAAAATGTTTTCAGTCATTTTAATTCTTGAATTAACAAAACATTCTTAAAGAGTTATATGTATAATTTCATATACTTTAATTTTAATTATTGACTAAACGAAACGCTTTTAACCAGACCTATATTCCTCAGTATGGTAAATTGGAAAAGAACATGCTAAGCTGGTCCATGGTGGATGGTTTGCTCATTACACTGTCTCTGTGGTGGAGTTTACATTACCTGGCCGTGCTGGAGTTTATCGTCTCTAGTGTAAGCAAGTGAATAATACCTCGGTATATTTGATATTTATTTATACAGCTTTCTCTAAATTTACGTGTTCCAACGTTGTCATATTGGACGGTGAATGAACTGGGTGAAAGGATGTTCAAATGAGTCCAGGGTCCATGGATGTTAGAGCTCCCGACATCGTCTTAAAGGATAAGGAAAAGCCTCGAAAAACCCTTATTCAGTTAACTCACGCTGACCGGGATTGGAACTCGGGACCTCGTGAAGGTGAGGCAGACACGCTACCATCTACGCTACCGAGGCGGGCTTGTATAGTTTCCATTACAGTTTCACTACAATGACTTTAACATCGAACATGCGGTATTATACACCCTGTACAAATACATGAAATTGCTGACCCAAGGCAACCTGGTCATAAGCCTTTGGTTTTCCTGAGCACCTTGCTGTCATTTCTTCTTGACCTTCGCTTCTTTTACCCTAATCCATTTTTCTCTTAACCTATATAAGAATTTTCCTGTACATGTATTTTTTTTCACCCGTCCCCGTTAACATGCGAAACGTCACTGCCTCATTGCTCACACTGTCCTATTTCTTGACGAATGTCGGGTAACTCTAAGCTCTGTGGACCCTGGGCTCACTTGAGCATCATATCCCCTATTCCATTCATCGTCCGATATGATTTAACGTTAGAGGACGTACATTACAAATAAATGTCCCATTTCTTATTCAGTGTTTTTCTCCTGTAATTTGTAACTCCTTACATTCTATCAGGTAATGAACAGTGCTCTCTTCATCTCCACAAAATTCACATATCCTTACCTCATTACATCTCAACCCTTTTAGATATATTATTCCTACTTTCATTCATGCCTTCTCTTCCCGTTTTATCACATTGATCTGTATATATTTTACCTACCCCATTCTGTCTTTAATCGCTTTAAAAATTTCAAGGATTTCTTTTCTTCTATACTTTCCCATATCTTCTGCCTGTCTATGTCTTGTACTCTGGTTCTCACTTCCCTCCAAAAAACCGCTATAATTTGACTCCTATGCTCTACCTCAGTATGTGGGATTCTCTCCTTAAATCTGAAACTGTGGTATCTGAAAATGAGGAATGAGACCTAGTTTGAACAAAAAAAATTAAATGTTAATAAGAGATTATATCAACTGATAAGGTTTAATCCGAAAGCTTCATAAAAGTTTTAAACTACTGATATTTTTAAAATGGTCCAAAATTACTTGCGGATTCTTGAGTCGTTTTTGTACGTTAAACCAAAAATTTCTTTAACTTCTCCTTTCATCATCGTTTCAGCGATCATCATAATCAGCAAATACATCCATAATGTAACCGGCACATTGGTAAATGATATGTGTACTGTGTTATATTTTAAAATGTTCAATGCCCATCCTAAGTGAAAGTACTCATTTTATTTCTGCACCTAATATTTACAAAAGTATTTATTCTCATTCTTTTGATATCTTCATTACTCCACGGAAGTTGGAGAACTTATTTTTAAAACCTGGTATACATTAAAATTTTATATTATTGCTGAATATCGCATTTGTGAGAAGTTGGGTGTTAGCGAAACTTGAACTGTATGTCATGCTAGTTTAAAGCGAACAAATTATCTGCGAATCTAGACAAAACAGAGGTGGTCAAATTTGTAACCTGTCGTACGTCACATCCTCAAATAGAAATCGATATTAATGATGTGTTATTAGAAGAAATTGACAGCATAAAATGTCTGGGCCATCAAGTGGACAGATGTTTAGTTTGGAAAGCTCACATGAAATGTATCTTACCTAAACTCAGCTCTGCCTGTTATGCTATCCGAGAGATAGTTAATGTGAGTGCTATTGACACACTTAAATTAGCATATTATGCATACCTTAACTCCATTATGGAATACGGAATATTATTTTGGGGCAACTCAGTAGAAAGTAAAAGAAAAAATATTTCTTATGCAAAAGAAGGTTACAAGAATCATTACTAACACCCATAACAGATGCTCCTGTAAAGATCTCTTTAGAAGATTGCCGATATTAGCGCTTCCTTGCATGTATATCTTCTCGATCCTAAAATTCTTTGTATGCAATCGTGCCTTATTTGCAACAAATAATGTAATTCACAGAATAAACACTAGACAAAGGTATAATATCCATTATCCCAGTGCTAAACTTTCTTGCTTCCAGAAAGTTGTGTATTATGAAACTATCAAAATATTTGGCGCACTTCCTAATGCTGTTAAAGAAGAAATTGATAATTTCGGTGTTTTTAAAAATGCTGTTAGAGAGTACCTTTGCTCAAAACCTTTTTATACTGTACAAGATTATCTGAATGACAAATTATCCCGATAATGCTTCTGTAGCTCCGTAAGTAGTATCTAACTGTTCCAAAGACAAATCATTACCAATAAATATTTGATGGATGGTGATAGTTTATTTTTAATGTATATATATTTAAGAAATAACAAGAATGGTATCCGTTGCCAAAAGGTTGATACGTACTGGCAGAAGCCAAGTGAAAGCTGAATTAAAGAGTGTTTGATTTTGTATCATATTTAATTATCCCTGCTTTGTTTTCCATAATGTTGTTCATATTGCTTGTATACTATAATATGCGTTTTATGTTTACTTTTGTACATATATATGCTATTAAACTTTAGACCTCTGGACATGTTCAATGTTCACAGCCTTTTCTGGCTACAAGTGAACATACTGAACGCAAATCAATCTAATCTAATCTAAGCCCGCCTCGGTAGCGTTGTGGTAGATTGTCTGCCTCATGTTCAACCGTTCCCGAGCTCGAATCTCGGTCAGGTGAGTTACCTGGATATTGCTTTTTCGGAGTTTTCCCTTATCCTAAAAGACGAATGTCAGGTAACTCTAAGCTCTGTGGATCCTGGGCTCATTTGAGCATCATTTCACCTGTTCCATTCATCGACCGATATGATTTATCGTTGGAGGACGTTTATTACAAAAAAAAATCTAATGCTTGGAACTGTTTGTTTCTATACACCCTTGCTGAATTTTTGGGTGCAGCACTGCACCACATAAGCCTCAGTTCGGCTCCTGGTTTAAACTTGCGTCATTTAATGTCACTTCCTCCACAGTTACTCTGAGAATTCTCAAAGAAGATAAAAGGCACTTTCGATTTATTTCTTTTAGATTTATGTGTATACTCGTATGTCAGCTGAACTTGAAATCAAATCAAAGCAGAGAAAAGAACAGTTAACAAGGTAGTGTCTGGCTGTCCCTGTGAGCGGACGTGTCTGTGTTCGCTCGTGAAAGTAACCATAACCTAATGGCCAGTGGATCGACTACTAATGTTCCTGATAAATGTTGTAAGATATGTAAAGCTAAACTGGTGAACGGCTTAAAATGTTGTATGTGTGAAAACTTCTACCATAATAGTTGTGCTAAATTAAGTAATATTAAAATGATCGATAACAACGGTGCCCAGTGCTGTGAACGTGAAAACAAGCGTACGTATACTGATGACATGGAAATGGGCTTTTACGGAGCTTTAAGTGAAACAGCTGATTCAGAAAACAAAATTGACATTCGTATTGTTAACTACATTATCCGTCATAAACATTTGGTAATTTACGAATTACGAGAAAGCGTTAAACTCCTTAAGGTCCATTTTAACACTCTTAAATCACCGTGTGCAATCTTCAAATATACCTGCTTCATATAATGACAATAGTAAAATTGTTTCTAATGGTGTAATTAATGGAAGTGTAAGCGAAAATGTGAAGTCTATATCCGGTGAAGATACGCGTTATGACACTGCCCAATCTGACCAAATCTCGGTAGGGGAGAAGTGTGTTGCTTCTAGTGATGGTAAACAAGACACCGCCGATCCACACGACGTTCGAAGCAAGTGGTCAGCAGCGGTTAAGTAGGAATAACACAAAACATAAACAAGCAATAGTTGGTAAAAGACTAAATAAAAACTCTGTTTTAAAAACTGTATCCAAGAAGGGTTATTTAGCTGTATTAAGACTTGCTCCAGCTACAAAAGTGGAGCAATTAGGGGTTGTGTGTTAAGGAAAGTTTCCCCTATGCAACGTGTGAGAATTTAAAATCTAAGTATCCAGATGTATCTTCTAAATTTTTTATTAATGATACTAATGTAAACGGGCAATGGATACGGATTTTTGACCACTGGGTACATTAGTAACTAAGTTTCTTCAAAAGAGACTGCACTGGGCACTGAGTGCATTATGAGGCCTTACTGCTTTAGTGACATGTAATGGAATTAATATTTTATTTTGGAATATTCAGTATTTACTAAATAAAAATTGACTATATTTCAATTATTCTTTTGAGTTAAGAGTTGACGTGTTCTGCATTACGGAATATTGGTTAAAATATAACGAAATTAATCTTATTAAATTATCTGGCTATTATTTATCTAGTTGTTATTGTAGGTCTAATACTGTATATTCAATTATTTTGACCCTCAATAACAGTACTTGTCTTGATGTATATGGACCTAACTTAAAAATACTTAAAATTGTGCTGATTAAAATTTATTTGTTAAAATTTATTATTGTAACCTACGTTACAATAATATGCCATCCTCATTGCTTTCGTTGCGGTAATTATAGTGAGCAATCATGTTCATTCATAAATTGTTGAATGTGAATTTTCTGCGCCTCTCATTGAAACAATACAAAAAATATTGGGAGAAGGTAGGTTCAATGTCACATGACTTTAATGATGCTTATGAGTATTACATATTATTTTCATATATTTGTCCGAGACTTAGTTTATTTCTTATATTACATAACATTGAAAATCCAGTATTTTTGTGTAGAATACCCGATAATTTAGTTTTTGTTCGTTTGGTAGGTGGTGCATTCACTATATTGTTAACTTTTGCAAACACCTCCTCGACTGTTTTTAGATAGCTCGAAAGTACATCCTTCAAGCTGTTTAATGGTTGTTGATATTACCCAAAACTTTTGACTTACTTATTTATATATTTGTGGAGATTGTCCAATAATTGTTGTGAAAGTAATGCTATTAACACGATATATACAACACCTTGCACTCCCTGGAAGACAGATCTACCTACTTGGCCAGTGGTAGTGGTAATGAAACTAGAACTACGCGTTGCGAAGCGGATTATCCCTTCGTGTTGTCTCCGGGACTGACGTCAGCAGCTATATACTGCGAGACTCGAAAACTTCATCTCCTTTTAAAGGTGTACGGGCTCCGATGTCTGCTAATCTTTCTAAAAAGTTCCCTCGATGTATTTAAATGTTCACAAGAACACATGCTAAAACGGCCATGCATATTTCGCACTATATTGCTGTGCATTCTAGAGTGCACACACAAAACAATTATTTTCAGTGTTAAAACTGAATAAATATGAACCCGGTTCTTATAGATTTGAGGCAACTGAAATATGTTTGTAGTATTTAACGCCCACTTTGGCTACATACGACACGGCAGGTGGTGACATTGATGATACATGAGATGGAGATGGAGCACCGATGAAATGAGATGGCGGGGGAAGCTGGAGATCCCGGGGAAAACCCCTCCCCGCGCCTTGTTGTCCACCACAAATCTGACTTTGGGATCGAACCTCCACTTTTGTGAGAGCTAAGCGGTCTAGCCGCTAGGCCACGGCCTGGCATATTGAAGGCAACTGTGATGACAATAGGTATATACAACATATAATTCTTAGTTGATTTTGGAATTTAGTTGATCTTAAAATTAAGAAATGCTACACTGCAACCATTGCATCCTATGTCCTTGAAATTATCTATTCCTTTAGCCCTTTCTGTGACTGCATTAACGTCAACATTCATCTACATAATATTTGCGGTTTGCGCCATTCGGTCCCCCTTGTCGCACGCTCTCTCCGATGAACAGGCCTCCTTTTATTCATTGGCCAAGGCACGCACCCATGGACAGGCCAAGTATATTTCATCGCTCACTGACGCTGCTACGGGTGTGATGTTACACGGGACACGCCAGCTATTGCCTTATCTTTAGGAGCAATACCAGCGCCTATTTGGCGAGGCTCAAGCTGAACCCATTGGTAGCGCGGCGGCCCTGAGTAGCCCCGTGGCTCACATTAGTCAGTCCACGGAGGAGAGTCTACAAGGTCCCATTACGGAACGAGAAGTACATCAAATGGTGCAACATTTGAAACGCAATTCGGCGCCTGGCCCGGATGGTCTTTCTTATGAATTTTATCTTGCATTCTGGCCGATGATTAAGAATGAGTTTGTTGCAGTGCTACAGGAATTATGGGATGGAGGCTGGTTTCCAGAACATTTCGCGAATCGAATTATAATTTTACTCCCGCGGAAACACTGCCCTCGGGCAGCGATGGACTTTCGTTCAATAACACTGCTTCATTCAGATTAGAAAATCTTTGCAAAGCTTGTGGCCAGCAGACTAAAACCAGCATATGAGGAGGTGCTCCATGTTAATCAAACAGCTCTTCAACGCAAGAACGTTGTTGGTGCCCTTACGGAATTAAGAGATGCGGTCGTCCATCTTGTGCAGCGCCATAGCTCCTTGGCATTAGTTAATATGGATTTTCATAGAGCTTTTGATGGAGTTCAGCACTGGTATATATGACGGTATTTGCGCGCAGCTGGGGTACCTCAACATATGATAGCGGCGATTCAAGGGCTTTATCGTCAAGCGTCGTCAAGAATACTTTGTAACGGCTTTTTGTCGACACCAATTCCAATAAGACAGTCAGGCAGAGGTGTCCCTTATCTATGGGACTGTTTGCCTTGACACTCAATCCATTACTCCAGATGCTACAAGATAGACTGCAAGGCTTAGCTATAGCTGGGGAACACCTTAAGGTAATGGCTTACGCGGATGACATGGCCGTCTTAACCAAAGATCAGCAGGATATGGAGGAGATAGCCACGGCGATTATGACTTACAGTCGACTTTTGGGAGCTCAGCTCAACGCCCTCAAATCAGAATTCCTTCCACTGGGTACCTGAGAACATCCACCAACATTGTTGCATATGAAGGCGGTTCCAAAGACCACTATACAAGGGGTTATATTTACCTCTAACCTAACAGAAATGATTTCTCTTAATTGGACCCATAGGCTCAACGCGCTACGTTTTAACTTTCATGAAGTTCGCTCTCCAAATCTGGCGTTGTTGCAACGCATCTTGTACATTCATACTTATCCCTTGAGTAAACTGTGGTATGTGGTGCAGATTTTACCGCTCCCTATGCAGTTCGCCCAACGCTATGAGACTCTGCTCGGATACTTCCTGTAGACGGGGAAAGCATATCGAGTAGCTCGCCCGCAATTGCGTCTTCCTCTAAAGAAAGGTGATTGTGGACTAGTGGATGTTGACAACAAGTGTATGGCGCTGTTGGGAAAGAGAGGATTGTCCTCGTTACTTCAGTGAGTCTCCAATTGACCACAAGTTTTGGTATGACCAGTTACATACCGTAGAGGGACCGACACGGGAATTTAATCGTTTGGTCGCCAAGCTTCGTGCTGTTGAAAATTCCGGGGAGCGACTGGAGAATTTTCTGACTAACAAGAACCTCTATCGTTACTTGATGAAGGTAGGTATTCAGGACCTAATGTGGAAACAAAATACAGTCGTGACTGGAAATGCGTTTGGGACAATGCGACAAACTGTAACCTTCCATCGATATGGAGAGAAACGGTTTATGAAGTGATTAATGACACGGTTCCAACTGCAGAAAAGGTGTGGCGTCACGGGAGAGTGAATTCGAAGATCTGTGGCGTATGTGTGGAAGATGATACACTTGAACATCGCTTGTACAACTGTCAGAGGGCTTACTTTATTTGTACCTCCATGCGAGAACCATTACATAAACTTCGTCCAGAAGAATACTTAAGTTCAGTACCACAGCTGGTACAACTGGAGTTTCTTTCAAAGACACGAAATTTCACCATTTTGCAGTGTGGTTGGTTGCTGGTACACTACATTGGCTGCTGAAAGTAAGGCGAGGAGACACTGTATTGCGAAAGCACCTACGTATATTTTTGGAAGAGCAGAGGTGGACGCATATACGGATGAACACCTTGCGTTCTCTGGAGCCATACATTTATCACTTTGAACAAATGCAGATCCAGTAACCATT
Source organism: Mantis religiosa (assembly GCA_030765055.1). Taxonomy (NCBI): domain Eukaryota; kingdom Metazoa; phylum Arthropoda; class Insecta; order Mantodea; family Mantidae; genus Mantis; species Mantis religiosa. Next base: position 46,189,992 of record CM060950.1, on the reverse strand, counting down.
AAGCAAATAGAACCCTTCATTTGTCTCACAGTACAAGCCAATAAAACAAGAAATTTTCTTACCCGGTACCCATTTCCGTCTTAAATAAACAAAAAAATGAAAATTAAAAAAAATAAAAACCAAAAATTAAAAAATAAAATTAAAAAATAAACAAAAACTAATATAAAATAAAAAATTATAAAAAGTGGAAAAAAAAAAAATAAGAAAAAAAAAGATAGAAAAAACCACCATTCGGAACCCAACAATTTATCTATCTAGTGTTCCGTCAGTATAAACTATGTGATTCTTACTTTCACATCATTAAAAGGTAATTAAAATCAAAGTATATCCAAACAGCGATCTTAGAGTTTAACACAAGTCTTTATATAGAACTGTAAATCTTCTTCCAAGCTGAAAGAAATTACAGAAAGGGCCACCTATGTTTAGCATCATGTACTCAATGAAACGGTGGTACCACCTGGCGGACAACCAATATAGCTAATATAAAATAAATACATCTTCATTTCAGAAAGTTTATATACTCAAAATACATTCTCAAGCAACTTGTTTACTCACTTCAGCTCCTACAGCTACTCATAGTGCTGCTACTGCTACTACTTTGGGAGACAATCTCTAGCGATGAAAAACCAGTATTGCTTTTCTGCTATCAGTGCTACTACGATAAATACTGCTATTTCTACTACTACTCCCACTACCACTACTACTATTTCTACTACTGCCAGGACAACTACTACTTAATAACACTACCATTACTACTACTACTTCTACTACTACTACTACTACTACTACTACTACTACTACTACTACTATTACTACTTCTACGACTATTACTACTACCTGTGGATAGGTTATTATTTACTTATAAGAAGAAATTGTACAGCAGCAATTCACAATGAACCGGACTTCATAGTCTGTAACAAGGATATACAACATAGCTATACATTTCGTTTATCATACAGATACATCCAAATATTGTATTTTAGTCAAACCGTTGGAGATATCTAACAAAATTAATAAGAAACATAACAAATTTTTCGTGCAAAGTTTGGTTTCTGGAGTGGTGATAATAGCATTTTTGGATTATATTAACCTTATATAACTACAATTTTGTACTTATTTGAAATTGTGGTTTGAGTTATACTGTACGTAGGCAAAACTCACCTCATATTTATAAATCACTAATTTAGAATTGGGTGGACATTAAAACTTAAACTCCTCTGAAATTTGATATCAAACGTTGTTAAAGTTTTTGGTACAATTCCCCCACAACAAAATAACGTTTTTATGGATGTGTGTACAACTGTTGCATGCTTTATATTATGTTAATTTACGTTCCACGTTAGGACTTGACGGACGATGAATGAAATGGGTGAAGTGATCCTGGAATGAACCCAAGTTTCATAGAGCTTACACTTGCCCTCATTCATTCTCCATGTTAAAAGGAATCACCGCAAAATAACTTATCCAGATAATACACCTGGTCCGAAGTTCCAAGTGGAACCACTTGAACGTGAGTCAGGCACGCTTCGATATACGCTACAGGGGCGCGCATTGTCGGTGTGGCTCACAAAGAAAGAAATTGCAAACGGTTTGGCTATATACTAATTAAACTTGAATCATGTGCAATTATGGACAAATGAGTTTTGTCTACGTTTCATCCCAAAACCATGAGATGAAGACATTTCTATCTCCCTCTCTGTCTCTCTCGCTCTTGTACCTGAATGGTCTTTATATCGTTAGTCCACAGACCTCATTTGATTGTGCAAAAATGTAACAGATGTATATTAACCACGATAAAACGCAGGACCCTCACACTCCCCCTTTGTTCCTTCAACACTGACCTTTAGAGTGAGATAGGACACCTCACGTTTTCGTAATTTAGTAATTTCTAACACTGGAATGAGATAAACAAGTATTATTTTTAGAAAAATTTAGTTCCAAATTAGAATACTTAACAAATCAAACCTTTGAAATCTAATCATTATGTGAAGATGTTTAATGTTAAGCGTGTCTCTGCATTTTCTGAAGTTTTAAAATTTGTTTCTGTTAACACACAGTAATTATTTTTCTCGCCTAATGCAGTTTTCATTTACTTGTCTTGTAGTGATCACACCTGTAGACCGGAGCACTTCTTTTAAAATTGGCCCAATTTTCGTGAATCAGGGCTTGGAATATACAACTTTAATCCAGTCTTTACTGAACTATGTATCATCCAAATATTATATATTTTGTTTCTTCTTCTTTTTCACCTACTTCATTCCGGGCACATTTCAGTGTTCTCTTTGTAATTTTCGCGTTCCTTGTAGTTTTAGTACTGTAGTTTTGGTCTGTTGTCCCTTCCTCTTAATGCTGATCTCGTTTCCTTGTCGCCAATTTGGACTTCACGTGGAGCTGCAGTCGATATTCCACTACGCTCTCGACCCCTTCGAATGTCCAATTTTCCACTGCCATTGTTAGGGAGTGGTAAATTTCTGTGAATAATAAGATGCTTTTTATTTCATTTACAGATTACACAATTGCGTTCTTCCCAATTTCCTCTCGTTTTGTCCATCTGGAATTTGTCTATCTGGAACAAAGGACTAATTTATTACTTTCAATTTGACTTTATTATGAAAATCCTTATCTGGGCTGTGTACTGCAGAAGCGCATTTTCGAGACCCTCGTCTAAAGCACAAGACGATAATTTAGCTTATTTTGAGTATGTGTTAGTAATTAAACATTAAATTATGAAACATTTAACTGCTTAAACCCAATTTAATGTCCACATTACTTCATGGCAGAGTAGGAAGGCTAATCACTCCGAAAGCTTTAACACGTTTCTTAGCTCAAAGTAAATACAAATATATAAGTCATTAAATCGAAAGGAGAAATCACTCGTATTAGCTATCATTTACTGTGAATGATAGGCACTTATAACAAGTATAGCATTTCAATCAAAATGTGAATCCACAACTACACCGATAATGCCGGATTTGAGATACCTTGCACGTAAAATAAAGGCTTCTAGTAAAGCTTCAGTGAGTGTGAGTAAATAACAAATTTCAAAAACAACACTATTTACGTAGCAAACTTGGTACTTTAGATGAGAATGTTGCAAAATTTGACATGAAGCATAATCTCTTCATGTTAAATAAAACAGTTTGTATTATTTTCATATTATATAAATTGTTCTTCAATTTTTAAGGATGTTTTATTCACAGTTATTCTGAAATTTCTCATTTAATATTACATAATCTATAAATTGCGATATTTTTAAGTTGCACAGTAAACAGTAATGCCCATAATTTCTAACTCATTAGCTAATCCAGCTTCAAAGACGTTCCTTTATCCCATTTTTCTTCTTAACCACTTCCATCCGTCCCATCTTATGCAAGTTTTACTTATTTTTCTAAGTTTGGGCAAGCAATTATATTTAATTAAGCATCTTAGCATAATGTTTGAAGAAATTATTCTATTCTGAGGGTTTCAGAGAGGCCAAATCTTTAAGGATCTTAGTCAATTTTAACAACTTTTTGCTTTAAAGATGCTTATTTAGTGATTTTCCAATATTTAATAACAATTTCAGTTTGATGGCAAGCCTAAAATATGAATATTTCGAGATTTATTTAAAATCTTCCACAGAGATTCGAACCGAAGTCCTAGGTGCGTAATTTGCTATGTCAACAGCTTCTGGAATAACGTATGTATTTGTAATTTATTTGATTGTACGAGATCCACTGCTTACAAAGATATTAACATTAACCAAATCAGGACTTGTTTCAACGATTCCAGCGGTCACATAAAGTCAGCAGACGCTCTGTAATAGTATGAAATTAATAAGGTATATTTGAAGTCTCTATCACAAATATCTTCGAAGTTATAAGGATAATGAAATTATTTATATATGCGAGTCGATTCCAGGAACATTGATACGGTTAGAGCTACCCTTTAGGATACGGTGCTTTATTATAGATTCATTAGCGTTTATTACATTCCGATATCTTGAAGGATTCGGGAGATATAGACAAAAAACTAGTAGAGAGAAAGTACCATGCCCTCAGGAAGGTGGGGGCAGGCTATGACGTTATTTATGGTGAGTGTCACGGGACGGACGGTATTTTGTAAGGGCAAAGGACTGTGATAATTGGATTACATTGTAATCCAATTAGCGTCATGTTTTTGTGATATTTAAAAATATTGGGTTCCTTCCGTGACGTCCTTTGTGGCGTGTCATTGAGGTTGTGTATGACGTTTTGGTCACGTGCTACTTAGGGGTGTGGCTGTGACGTCATTTACGGCGCGTGTCAGATGGGGGTGGTTGTGGCATTATTTAGAGTTGGCGCGTGGCATAGGGGTGTCGCTATGACGTCGTTAGAATTTAGCGCGTGCCGTGTGGGTATGTCGATTACGTCACTGGTCTTAAAGCAGCACTTTAAAGTTTATTTCATCGCTCTAGGCCCATTGGTTACGGGGATATTTAGCTTTACCGATTAAGGACTCGAACCAGGGACACCGGGTATACGGCATAAAGCTAGTAGACGTTCACTATAGGTATGGTATTAATAAAGTGTGTCCGAAGTCGCTAGCAACATCAGTTTAGGTGTTATTCAGATTTACCGATTCAGGACTTGAACCGGGGACACCGGGCATATGAAACAGTCAGTAGAGGCTCGTTAACACTAGAAAAGTAATAAGTTTTACCGGAAATCGCTATCATTTTTATTTTCGCAGTTATAAGAATGATAAATTACTGATTTGCACGGGATTTGAATCAGTACCATTGATAAACTTCAGAGGTGTCTTAAAAGACGCGCCTTATTATTAGAAATTAATTAGCTTTTATTGCACCGCGATAGCTGGTTTCGATCAGGAGATATAAGCGAAATACCTCAGTAGATATTGATACCTGAGAAAACGTTACAGCCATTTTGGTGGTTAAGCGGCAGAATTTGGTTAAATACCAGTAGGCAGAGGAAGAAATATAAAAAGAACAAGCAAAAAAAAAAATATTTACTCTCCGGGAATCCAACCCGGTCCTCCTGAATGACAGCCAGGCGTGCAACTAGGGACACAAAGAGTAGCACTAGGGATTAGTTTCGCTGCTTGGCATATAGACCCCGGCCGCCTGCTCTGCCGCGCCGCTCCAATTGCTATTTTTTGTATGAAAGACTCTTTCTAATATGCTTCCTTTGCTAGCGTTCGACTGGTCATCTCTTTTATGGTTTAAGATGATTTAAATGTGTTCATAATCTGTATTAAATTCGGTGCTATAACAAGATCTCCTGTCTTAACTTCATATTAATCTCCAGAAACCTTACGAATATTTTCCAAATATGCAACTAATTTCGAATCATAAAGGGGCTAATTGATATCCGTTATATCTTTATATGTACCACACCTTTGGTTTCCTGAAAAAAACGCCATTTGAGTTGTATGACATTGATACGTACTTTAATAAACTGCAGTAAATGCATGCTTTAATTATCAAACATAAGGTTCTTTTTATCATTATGAATTAACTAGAAACTTTAAGAAAACCCAAAATTTAAGTTAACCTTTCTGTATGTCATTAATCTTCCTGTAACAAAATAAAGCTTTGCTGCACTTTCCTTCATACTGTTCTTGCACTGTAAATATTGCAGGCATCATTCTACTTCCTTAAGTAGTGCAAGTTGTATTTCTTTGTGTCGGTATACTCTTTCTCTTCTCTCATAACGTATTTATCTGTGTGTAATATGACACTGATAGTCTAGTCAAAAACATCTTAAACTGACATTCAGTGATGATGTTACATTTAATACCTTTATGAATCCTTAGCTCCTTCTGAATCAGCTGAATTATCCGCTGTTTTGATTCTTGAAGATGTGTATTTATATACTGGCAAGTAGAGCTCTGTATGAAATTTGAATTCAGTCGAACCTGGAAAGCTGTTTTATATTATACGACAAAATCTGCATCAGGAATCATTAACAGCAGTTCATGTTTAGCAGGCTCATACTGCCAAACACGTGATCGTTTAGATCTAGATCTCACTTGACAGTTTCGTTTTCGTTTTTATGTTAGAACTGTGTATCTCACATACATTTCTGAAGTGAGGCTAGAAATCGATTAGAATTGGTTCTCGATAACTTCATACGAGTTCCACCTAAAAGCATTTTCGAAGGGAAGTCCTGAGTTGTTCTACCACAACGTTCTTCATGTGCATCTCTGCGATGTTCTGTACCATAAACCTCTCTGCAAAGCTTACATTCGTAATACTAACCGCAAGCCAGTTCATGTCTCTTTTTATGGTAGTTCCGCAGGAAACACTTGCCACATTTGCTACACCTATATTCAGGTATAGCATTTCAAAGAGATTCCATCACTTTAGTGTTCCACATCGTAGCAATAAGCAGTATAATTCGCGGGTGAATATGTCGCTAAGTAACTGTTCAATACACTGTTCACTTCTACTCTTCTACACCTTAAAAACTTATCAACGCTTCGTTATAGCTGGATTTCACTGCAGTAGCTGATCCACTAAGTTGAAAACACACTAGCCCAATGACCTCTATTCTTTTCGAGTGGAGGAAAAATCCATTTATGAATTTCCACTGTTTGGAGGACACAGTGGGGTATGTGGGCTTCATCTCAAGGGTACTACATCACTAAAAGACTTACACCGGATTGGGAAGGGGAAATGTGCTGCGTTACCGCCTTAAGCACCCGCGCATTCCAGGAGATGATCTTAGCTCTCTCGCAGTGCCATTCTGCAGAGGGTGGTTTCTAATGCAGGGATACGGGCTTGACATGAAGCCCTTCCTGATCCACTGCCTATTGAGGGTGGTATTTGGTAGGATTCCTGGTGTTATTTGTTGGGAAGTTATGGTAATTTTTCACGCCGTAGCGCTATGTCTTAAGTTTAGGTGGTTCATTGTCACTTGCAAGCTTGTCAGTTGTGGTCTATTATACTTACTGCTATCTTCTAAACCTAAATATAACTCTAGTTTGCATTATCGGAATTTGCCTTTAATGGTCAGTTTTAATTAAATTCCGTCAGGATCGTTAGTTGTGTGAAAATACTTTCTCATACTCCATGTCTCTGCTTGGTCGATATTTTGGAGTGCACACTCTGCGGGCGCCCTACCGATCAATTGTAGTTGCGAGCCTGTGCCCCTCACGGGGGACCCTCTTTCCCCGGGGCGCCTTGGCCAATGATAGGTGCAAGGACTTGAGGGCTGTGGGAGGTGTGTGTGTGTGTGATTGTGTGTGTGTGATTGTGTGTGTGTGTGTGTGTGTGTGTTTTATCTCCGGTCAGCGATGTAACGCATCTGGAACGTTAACAAGGTTTTCTAGATACTGTTGTATGTCTAGCTCTGGCTCCCCGAGATTAATTGTTGTTTCAAAAATAGACAGTGGCCTTGCGTGTTTATCGGATGTTGTGTAATATTCCCCTAGTGCCCGTATTAGTTGGTTGTGGTGTAGGTTCTTTTTCTCGAGTAGGTTGAAGCTGAGCCTTTTGATGAGCTGCTCGATGGAATGTATTTTTAACTCCTCGTGGACTTGGTGTGCCGGTGCGAGTGGTGGTAGCCTGGTAATAATCCGAAGTATTCTATTTTTTACATTGTTTGCAATCTTTTAATGTGCGTTTTGGCTGCATGTCCCTATACGGGGGCAGAGTAAGTTAGCTGGGTCTAATAATTGCTTTATATAGTGCTTTTCCCATCTCTAGTTTTAGTGAGCTGTTTGCATTAATAATTGGGTATAGTTTATTTAATTGGGCATTTTCTTTAGCTCTTCCTGTGTTAATATGTTGTTTCCACGTAAGGCCCTGTTCTATTGTCACACATAAGTAGGTGATTGAGTCCTTCCATTCGATTTCCTCGTTCCGGAATGTTAGTGGCATTAACCCATGTTTATTGTGTCGGTGCTTGAATCGTTTGGTAAATATTATTGCTTGACTTTTCCGTGCGTTAACCTTTATGCGCCATTTGGTGAGCCATGGCTCTAGGTTGGTTAAAGCATTACGTAGCCTATGGGTGCGGTCGATTGTGTTGCTAGTGCTGTGTCGTCGGCGTATAGTTATCTATCTAGTATTACTGTTTCTGGGATGTCATTGATGTGTAAATTAAATAGGACTAATCCCAGTAGACTACCTTGGGGGACTCCTGCTCTAATGTGTCTTAATCAGTAGGTTTCGTTTTTTACGTTTTCGATTGGTGTTGAAGACCTTCCATATTGATTCGGTAGGTCGGAGCAGCTGCAGTGTTGTCGAGTGTTGGCTTCTAAACCCAAATTGCTCGTTGATCACTATATTGTTCTTTATTATGTGTGTAATAATGCGTTTTAGTAGAATCTTTTCCAGAACCTTGCTCATTGTAATTGGAAGGCTAATTGGCCTATAGTTTTCTGGAAGAGATTGGCTCTTTTGCGGCTTGGCAAATAATAGTATATTGGCATACTTCCCTTGGGGAGGAAATCTGCCTTTTTCAATCGTGTGATTGAATATGGTCGCTAGTAGCTTCAATGCATTCGTTGGCAGATGTTTAAGTGCAATATTTGGTATTTCGTCTGGCCACGGGGGCTTTCTTGTGGGTAAGTGCTCAATAATCCATTTGAATTCTTCCGCGTTGTTTCTGCGTGATTTTTTCTGTGTTTGGGTGTGGTCCAGGTTGCCGATCTTCCGTTTCGGCTACGAAAGCGTGGTCTGTTGGATCGGCATTTGGCTGGAAGGTTGCTTCAAGGGTATCGGCAAACCCTTCGGCTTTGTCTCGAGGAGTTTCGGCGATTCCAGTAGGCTTGTGGAGGGGGGATGTGTGTATATGTGCGGGTGAGAAATTTCGTTATGCGCCATATAGTATGGTTTTGAGGATGTATTTTGCTTAGTATGCCATTCCATTGGTTCCTGGTGTATTCTCAGATGTGCTCGCTGGCTCGATTGTTTAATTCGTTGTACCGGTTACGATGTATTAGGTTGCGGCATCTTTGCCATTGACGTCTGGCTCGATTTCTTTCTTGGATAATTACTCTGATATCGCGGGGAAGACGTTTGTTTCTCGACATTGGGTTTCTAATATGGACGCATTTTTGTGGCTTGCTTTATCGCTTTGACTAATTTGTTTATGGCTTCATCCTGTTCGTCATGTGTTAATATAGGTGTTTCCTCGATTGTGTTATTCAGCGTGGTTTCGACAGCCTCCCAGTCTGCTAGTCTATAGTTTGGCCTGGGTGATTCCGTTTTAAACGCTAAGGGGGCTTCAATTTCTAATAAAGACAAGAGCTTATATAGCTTCTGTTCCATGCTTCAATTGAAAATTGTCAGCATTTCTTTAATTTCGTTGTCGATAGAATAAGTAAACTTGAGATTGCAATGATAGTCAATGTTTAAAGATCAGCTTAATACTGTATTTGACTCAGGAGTTTAACTATGACCTTATGATTGACACAAGTGTAGCTGAGATAGGGCTCTACTGTTTATTCTTCTCGCTTGAAGGCCTTACCCTCTGTCTCAGGATAGGTTCAATAAATATTTCTCCAAGTCATATTTTATGTTAGCATATTGGAGAAAAAAGTATTATCCTAACTTCTATCAGTAAACATGTATACATCTAATACAATAAGTTATCATCATATAAAAATTTTCGTGATACATTATCTTAGAACTAACAGCACTGCCTGCCGGTATTAATCCCATTGCCTCTTGGAAATTCAATCTTCAACACTAACTCCTTCAAGTTATCTCTTGCCAGTTAAAACCGTTTATTTGATGAAGATTTACGTGGGACACGCTATAAAAACAATAGTAGCTAACATACTTTCAATCCGGACTATTGAAGCATGGTGCACAAAATAGAATTTTCCACACAATATATACATAACTTTCGTAGCTGAATATTTTCTTTCTTACTCTCATGAATTAGTTTATTCTTTAGCTGATGAGATAAGTAGGCTCATGAAAACATAACCATAACTTGCATGATTTAAAGGTATGTGAAATCTTCCTAAACATAATGTACTAGTTGACTCAAATACCTTCTCTTTCACATAAGCAAATATTCCTTCATACGCTAAAAGATTTGCAGAACGAAACAGGGCAGTTCTAACTAAACGCACAAAAGTGGTGTGAGTGGACTTGGTTCTGCTACGAACGAAAATCGACAGCTCCCAGGTTTCAACTAACCCGTGTTGAACCACTACCGTATGTTTAATTGAAATTTGCACCTTGTCTTCTGAAACTGCTTTACCGCACGAAGGGATATCTGCGAAGCACGGGCCAATTGGTGCTCCTGTTATTTACAGGTTATAGTTTACATGCTCAGGGGGGACACTTGAGCCCCTACAGTGAACACAGATCATTTGTGTCGGCAGCCACACTCCCATGGAGTTTAAATAAAAGGCCCCTGGTTACCACTAATAAGAATAAAAGGGTATTGACATTTTATGAATTACGTTCGTCACACCTGCAGCTTTGCATGCCCTTTATGCACCAAAACGGGTTTCAGAATATAAATCTTTAAGCAGTGATTCTACGAAACACTGTTCTGTAAGCTCTTTGAATTATTTGTAATCTCACATTGAGGGATTTCACTATCAAGTAAACGTCGTTTGAATAAGTAGGACATAACCAGGAAGTTTTATATTCTCTAAGATGTCTAGTGTGTGTGTGTGTGTTTTTGTGTGTGTGTGTGTATGTGTGTGTAGTGCAGTGTTTAGCGCCCGCTTTTACTACTTACGGCACCGCAGGCGATGACACTGATGATATATGAGATGAAGATGGAGCACCGGTGGAATGAGATGGTGGGGGGAACCGGAGATCCCGGAGGAAATCCGCCCCAGCACCGCGTTGTCCACCACAAATCTCACTTTGCGGTCGCCTGGGATCGAACGCGGGCCGCCTTGGTGAGAGCCAAGCGCTCTAACCACTGAGCTACGGCGCGGCAATTAGCTAAATTGTCACTATTTTCTTCAAGGGTTTAACCCTCTGTGGCCCAGTGTGACTTTCAAGTAACAATCACTTTTAACGCTCTTTTGTTATCATGTGATGAACATTTTCCATTGTATACATTTCTAACCTGAAAGTCACAACATGGAGGCCTTCTATGTGGCTTGTTTGGCTATTTAGTTCATAATGCATTCAACAGGTTGAAGCTAAAGCAACACACACTGCTTATTGCATTTTGATGTTACTTGTGGCACTTTAAGCAAATTTATTTTATGTATTTCTGCAATATACTTTGAAAGAAAAATATCAGGCACTATGAGTAAAAGTAAAATTGTAGTATAAGGCACTGAACATCATATAGAAATGCATACCGTTTATTATTTCAAACAAAATAGTTCTGTTACCTGAAATTTACAGTAGACCACAATAATCACCATAATAAGTTAGGTTATGGGTGCACACTGGAGTAGAAGGAAAGTTATTTGTCCAGAATGTCATACTAAAATTTAATACAGTTACACTCTTTTGCATGTAAGCATAAATGCTGTAATTATATTTCTGATATATACCATATATTTCATAGCTACAATTCATGAACTAAAGGAAGCTTTCAAAATCAATTTCGGTTTAGTTCCAATATTATGGATCCTGATATTTTGAATGGCACAAAGAATAAAAATAATATAATTGCTCGTCCAATAGATGGATGTGAGTGAGACGACTCCGTTCTTCTTTCTGGCTGTGATGAAGAAAAGGAGATTAAAGCTACCAGTGCCAACACAATTATATCAGAAGGTGAGGAAGAATAAACTGATGAGCTATGTGTAAATAAACCAGCATCTCTGTCACTTCTGTTCTAGATGTGGAAGAAAGAGAAGAAGATATTTCTGAAGAAAACCATAATTAAATGATGTAGAGAACATCAAGAGACCGACTGGCTCAATTATCACTTCAATGGAAAGGTCTGTTTTTTTTTTCATATTCCGATTCTCTACAGCCACCAATACACTAGTTTGAAAAATTCGTTGAAGAAAATTGCCTTTCTTCGAACTCTTGTCAAACAAATTTGTACAGTGTTCAAAATAAACCAGTCAGCAACATAAATGACACAACCGAAGAGATTATACAGTTCATAGGATGCTGTTTTGTTATATCACAATGTCTCCCAGATCTAGAATGCTTTGTCTTTCTTTTCATAAATGTTGTAATAGTCTATACAGAATTGTATCTTTATGATTTTGTACATTGTTTTGAAATTCACAGAGAAACGGACAGTAAAATACTAGTTATTGGGCATAGCTTTCATTTTGATCCATATCTATGTAATGCCTTAAGTAATTTCTACTATATCCTTTGTGGCCCATTGTGACTTCAAAGTAACAAAATATTATTTTTAATTAAAATTCCTGTTTTTTTTTAATTTGACAAATGCTTATAAGTTTCGTAATGCAACTTAAACAATAATACTGGGGGAAACATTTTTACCTTTATAGTAAACAAATTTGGGCTGTAGAGGTTCAAGGTTCATATTATGCCACCAACGCGATAATCATTGTATATGTTTTTACATAATGCCGGAATATTGAACGTACTTTGCTCTCAGCACCCGTATGTACATCTCACAACACTTGTACAATGAGACAAAGACAGAAGTATTCCGAGGTTTGGATAGATAGAATGGACGGAGAACGGGAGCCCCGGGGTTCAAATCCCGAACATTGTATTGAATTTTTCTATGTGTTTATTGCATCTTAACCAAGAATTCGTTATTTGGCTGCTCGATGCCCCGTACAAGAATAAAGACTCTCTATTCCGAATGACGAAAAACTCATGTTTTCTCTTTCAAATTGCAAGAAATACACCTTGTCAATATATACATGGTGACTGAAAGTAGTGTGTGTGCTTCCTCTTTTGCGAACAGAAAACTATTAACAAGTGTAATCATTATTATAATTGATTACAAGTTCCAAAAAATCAAGAGATTCTGTTTGAATCAACAAATGACCTATGCACACAGTTCTCAAATCTCAGGAGTTATAAATGCTGCTGGTGCAATCGTCTCCGCCAAACTATTATTTTCTCGTTCTCTATTGTTCCAGTTTTCAATTAGGTTACTAGTAATTTTCAGGTAAAGAAAAGCACATTAATAATCAGCAACACCTGAGAATAATAATTAGAATTTCTTAACAGATTCTTTAAATATTAATACAAGAACTTTACAGTAAAACATATCGCTGGCAGGGCCATCTCTCGGCACCAACGCGCCCTCCGTAACGGATCGCTCCTTGTTTGTGAGCCATTTCACTTCTGCCGGACATTCAGTGAACTATAACAAGTACTTTTATATAATATCTGTTTATAATAATGTCAATGTGCCCATACTATTTTCGCAACCTACTCCTAAACTACAAAATACTTTTCTATCTGCTTCAGGTTCCAATAACAATTTATAAGAAATTGTATTTGTATATATTTGGTTGGGTATACCAGATGTGTACAACAGAGTAACTGATAAATAATGTTTGAAATGTGAGTAGCTGTATACTTCCATTCAAATTATATGCTATTATGATCAATAAAATTGGAACCACACCATTAATGCGCATTGCAGTTAGAATGAATGGGAATTGAAACTCAGATCACAAAGAAAAGATAATTAAGTTTTCAGAAGAACCAAAAATATTAGGTACTTCGAAATACTCAGAAACGTTCACGCAAATTCAAGGGCGGTATTTTAAAATCGTATGCCATTTGTCGCATTTATGACAGAGGAAAGTGAGGTTCTAAACATGCTGAACGTCATAAGTGGATACTACTGCTAATATTATTCTCCTCCATGTGAGAAATGTTGTTACAGAACAACAGAAGAATCAATCTTATTACCAGTACCGTCTTAGTGTCTAGAGATTACTCTGCCGGTAACATTTCATTTCGTTAATCTGTTGCAATGTTTTATTATTATTTACAAAATTAATGATTAACACTACTTATAATGTTAAGACATGTTTACATTAGAATAGTTCTTTTCAGCTGAAAGTAAACAGCAGCTGCGGCGTGTACTGACAGAATGTCAAACCAACAAGTTACAGTATGTTAGATCGGAACTGCTCTAAATAAAGTGCTCATATTACCGCACTTTTCGCACTTTTAACTATTATGGATATATATGTATATATATAATATATTATTCAGCGTTGATCTGATTAATTCTGTTGCGACTTGTATTTAATTACTATGTACCCTCGTTTAGGAATTCTCTTCATCTCGTATAAAGATCTTGCATGTATACGATTTTAACAGTGTGCATTTGTGGATTTACTACCTAAGTATTTCGTAGGAAGCAATCAACTGAAGCAGACAGACAATGGTATGGGCAATTAAAAATAGATCATAAAAAGGAGCGGAATTCCTCGAAAATTTTTCTTTCAACATGCTTCGTGACATCCCCAAGACGATGGCATCTGGCGCCGAAATGAAATATTAATTTCTCATAGCAATGTTCCGCGCTATATATGTGGCACCGCTATTCGCCACTAAACCTTCATTCATACTGTCACCCAATTAGCGGAAGGCAGGACCGGCGGCCGCTGGAAAGGACCCTAGGCAGCTGTGCCACACCCACTCATCAGTCTCTGTCACTAACTGAGGGGGAAGATTAGAGGAAATGTCACTTGCGCGGGCGGCCCCTTCCCCCTCTCCCACGACCATCTGGAACCTTCGGGTGGAACCTAGAGAAGTCGGGAAGAGACGGCGATATTCCTATAAAAAGGGGCTGCAGTCAGACAGCCAGTCAGTGCTTGACGTGCTAGTGAAGTAGCGCCGTGTTAGTGGAAGAGAAGACTGTGCGACGGAAGAATTTACGTAATTGTGTACGTGCATCGGAACGGTAACGTACGAACTGGTGAATCGTAATTGTGTGCATTACGTAATTTTGTGTAATTGGCAAGTGTTTAACTGTAAGTCGGTGGAAAAAAAGAACATTTTTGAGTGGTGAAATTGGACTTTTCATTTCACGAACCCACAAAGTCACACTGGTGTCAGGAAGCGGGACGATAACCACCGAATATTACGGCCATGGAATCGGCATTGGAAATGCTTTTGGCGAAGATGAACGAGTTAACAACAAAAACGGAGACTACAAATAACAACCTTACCGCCGAGTTGAAGGAAATGAAGACGGCAAATGAAAACCTCGCTGCGAAGACGCAAACGGCAAACAACAACTTGGCCACGACAATGACCGCAAAGATGGCCGAACTGATCACGGAAATGAAGGTGGCGAACGAGGCTCTCGCCACCAAATTTGAAGAACAGTTGGCCGGCGTGGGGGATGACGTGACGGAGCTGGGCAAGCGGATGGGCCAAGCGGACGAGCGCATCGAGGACCTGGCGATCCGCGTTAACGACCTGGAAGGGAAGGCCGACAGCAGCGTCAAGTCCCTGAACACCATGGTGGAGGACGTCGTCGGCAGGAGGTTGAAGGATTTGAAGGCCGACGCACCGGGACGCGACACAACATCGGCGCGCGTCAAACCTCCGAAATATGACGGCGCGTCAACATTTGAGGTCTTTTGCCGCCAGTTCGACACAATGGCCAAGCACAACAGATGGTCACCGGAGGAGGAGGCCACACAGTTAATAGCCAGCCTCCAGGGACGGGCCGCGGAAGTCCTAAACGCAGTGCAGACAACGGCGGCGCCCAAGGACATCTGGGAGGCCCTGGAGAATCGCTTCGGGAACCACCGCTTAGCCGCAGCATACCGCAGCCAGCTAAAGGCAAGGTCGCAGCAGCCGGGGGAGACGCTGCAGGAGTTCGCCATAGCGATCGAGCAGCTGGCTAGCAAGGCCTTGGTTGACCTGCCACTGGAGTTCGTATCCCGGGAAGCCGCCTACAATTTTGTCGACGGGGTACGGGACACGGAGATTCGTCAGCGCCTTATGCTCGGCGAATATAAAACCATACACGAGGCGCTGACAGCGGCATTAAGGACGGAGGTGGCCAAAGTAACAACTATCCCGACGTCGAGAACGAGGAGTGTCCGCTACGCCGGAGACAGAAGACCAGCTGAGGGACGCAGGCGAACACCTAGTGGCCTGTGTTGTGGGTGCGGACAGCCCGGACACCTGCAGAGAGACTGCCCACACCAGGAAGAGCAGGTGGAAGGACGCTGCGCGCCGTCAGCCGCTTATGGATGACGGCCTCATCGCGGACGGTTGGGTAAGAGGAAAGCCGTGCCGCGTGCTGGTGGACACCGGGGCGGCCGTGACCATCATCAGACCTGACGTGGCGAAGGGTTTGCCGACAAGGAAGCCAAGCCGGCCATACAAGCTTTTCACGGCATCGGGCGACACCTTGCCTGTGGAGAAGGAGGCCCTGCTGGAGCTGAACTTGGGATGGAGTGCCGTGCGTCTGTGGGTGTTCGTCGCGAAGGTGGCTGAAGAGGTGATCCTGGGACTGGATGCCCTCAGGAGCCATGAGGCTACGGTCGACGTCGGCAAGAAGGTCCTGCGGCTTAACGGAGAAGAGGTTATACTCCGTCAACCCGAAGAACGCCTTGGAATTTGCAGGTCGTCTTGGACGAAGACGTGGTAGTTCCCGCGAGGAGCGAGGTGGTGGTGACGGCGCGACTGGAGGGCCAGAGAACCAGGAACATGATGCTGGACCAGAAGACGCCTGTACACGGACTGTGTGTAGCCAGGGCTTTACTGCCGTGCCGAGAGGAGCTGCCAGTGAGACTGCTAAATCCAACGGACACCGATCACGACGTCCAGGCCGAAACGGAGTTGGGAACGTGCGAGCCCGTAGTGAGCGTAACAGCAATCGACAAGACACAGGAGCCGGCACCGAAGCAAAACCTGGGGCCCGGGCTAGAACGCTTACAGAACAGCTGGAGAAGGTTCGACAACTGCTAAGGCGGTATCAGCGAGTCTTCAGCCAAGGTGATAGTGACTACGGCCGCACGGACAAAGTGCTTCACCGCATCGACACCGGACACGCCCGGCCTATTCGGCAACCACATAGACGCGTTCCGCTGGCGAAGCAAGGGGCGGTACGAGACATGCTGGAGAACATGAGAGCCAGGGGAGTGATTGAAGAGTTTGACAGCCCTTGGTGGTCCGCTGTAGTCTTGGTGACAAAGAAGAACGGCGAGCAGCGCTTCTGCGTAGACTACAGAAAGTTGAACGCCGTCACCCGGAAGGACTGTTTTCCCTTACCCCGGATTGACGACACCCTGGACACGGCAGCTGGTGCACAGTGGTTCTCGACCCTGGACCTGAAGTCGGGCTACTGGCAGGTAGCTCTAGACCCGAGAGACAAGGAGAAGACGGCATTCTCGTCGGGCCAAGACCTCTGGCAGTTCACGGTTATGCCCTTTGGCCTCTGCAACGCACCAGCTAACTTCCAGCGCCTTATGGAGTAGGGTGATGAGATGGCTGACTTACGATGCCTGCCTGCTATACCTGGACGACATCATCATCTTCGGGAAGACTTTTGAAGATCAACTCGAGAATCTGCGTAAGGTGCTACAGAGACTGCAAGCGACCAACTTGAAGCTGAACGCGAAGAAGTGCCAGCTCTTCCGCAAGGAAGTTAACTACTTGGGCCACATAGTCTCAGCAACCGGAGTGGACACAGACCCGGAGAAGACAAAGGCCGTGAGAGATTGGCCTCGCCCAGGGATAAGAAGGAGTTGCGCAGTTTCCTGGTGCTGTGCAGCTATTACCGCCGCTTCATAAAGGGGTTCTCCAGCATCGCTAAACCCCTCACCCACCTGACACAGGAACACCGGCCTTATGTGTGGACGGAGGACGCCGAAAACGCTTTCCAGCACCTAAAGGAGGCCCTGTGCAGTGCTCCAATTTTGGGTTTCCCACAACCGGCTGGCGCCTTCATTGAGGACACTGACGCCAGCGACCATTGCATTGGAGGTGTCCTATCGTAGATCCAGGACGGCCATGAGCGGGTGATAGCCTACTACAGCAAGGCGCTATCCAAGGCAAGAGAAGAATTACTGCGTCACCCGACGGGAGTTACTGGCGGTAGTAAAGACATTGGAGCACTTCCACAAGTACCTGTACGGTCAGCCATTCCACCTGAGGACTGACCATTCCGCCCTAACCTGGCTGTTGAGCATTAAGAACCTGGAAGGCCAGACAGTACGTTGGGTCCAGAGGTTGCAGGAGTACGACTTCACCTCGGAACATCGTAGAGGGAAGAGCCACGGTAACGCTGACGTCATGTCCCGAAGACCCTGTCCGGAAGAGCGCGGCCAGTGTACAAGAGTGGAGGAGAAGGAGCGTGCCGCAGCAGTCCGAGTAGTCACGGCAGTGCCTGCGGATGGCTGGGATAGCGCAGGCCTGAGGAGGGAGCAGCTGGCGGACGCAGACTTGGGGCCACTCTTGAGGGAAGTGGAGGCAGAGATCAACCTGGGTGGACATCGCACCGAGGAGCGCCACCTACAAGTCGTACTGGGCCCATAGGGACTCGTTGAAGACAAGAGAGGGCGTGCTGTTCCGGGTATGGGAGTCATCCGATGGGAAAACGCAGAGAGAAAGGTTGGTGCTTCCCCGGAGTAAGGTCCCGGAAGACTTGGAGGAAGTGCACGCCGGTACTTCGGGAGGACACCTGGGAGCGAACCGAACGATTGACAAACTACGGCAGCGCTACTACTGGTTAAGGCTCCGAGCAGATGCTGAGAGATGGTGCCGTCAGTGTCACGTGTGCGCGGCGAGTCGCGGCCCCCAGACTAGGAGCCGGGGTCGCATGCAGCAGTACAACGTCGGAGCGCCATTCGAACGGCTCGCCGTTGACATTGCTGGACCGTTCACAGTTTCCGACCGAGGCAACAAGTACCTAATGGTGGTCGTGGACTACTTCACCAAGTGGCCGGAGGTGTATGCCATCCCAAACCAAGAGGCAAAGACAATCACAGACTGCCTCGTGGAGCAAGTGTTCTGTCGATTTGAGGTGCCGTTAGAGCTACACAGTGACCAGGGTCCCAACTTTGAGTCCAACCTAATGAAGGAGGCATTACAAAGGCTTGGGGTGAACAAGACCCGCACGACGCCTCTACATCCCCAGTCGGATGGCATGGTCGAAAGATACATCAAGACCTTAGAGGAACACCTGAGGAAGGTCGTGGCCAGCCATCAGCGATACTGGGACGTCAAGGTGCCACTGTTCTTGCTGGCCTACCGCTCGTCTACACACGACACAACTGGGATGACGCCAGCCAGCATAATGTCCGGTCGAGGGTTACGCCTCCCTTGTGACCTGGCTTTTGGAAGCCCTCTGGAGGCGAAGCAGCCGTTGACCGAGTATGTGGAGAACCTGGTGGACCACCTCCACGACATGCACGAGATGGCTCGTCAGAACATCCAGAAGGCGAGCGACCGCATGAAGACCAGATATGACAGGCAAGCCAACAGCCAAGGGTTCCAGCAAGGTGACCTGGTCTGGTTGTACCGTCCTACCCGGACCAAGGGACGCTACCCGAAGCTCCAGCAGCCATGGCAAGGACCGTACCGAGTGGTGAACAGGATTAACGACGTGGTCTACCGCATCCAGAAGGTTCCCCGGGGGAAGATGTTGGTGGTACACCTGGATCGTCTAGCCCGCTACGATGGTGCTGTTCGGGACGACCAGCTTTGAGGAGGGAGCAGTGTCACCCAATTAGCGTAAGGCAGGACCGGCGGCCGCTGGAAAGGACCCTAGGCAGCTGGGCCACACCCACTCATCAGTCTCTGTCACTAACTGAGGGGGAAGATTAGAGGAAATGTCACTTGCGCGGGCGGCCCCTTCCCCCTCTCCCACGACCATCTGGAACCTTCGGGTGGAAACTAGAGAAGTCGGGAAGAGACGGCGATATTCCTATAAAAAGGGACTGCAGACAGTCAGTCAGTGCTTGACGTGCTAGTGAAGTAGCGCCGTGTTAGTGGAAGAGAAGACTGTGCGACGGAAGAATTTACGTAATTGTGTACGTGCATCGGAACGGTAACGTACGAACAGGTGAATCGTAATTGTGTGCATTACGTAATTTTGTGTAATTGGCAAGTGTTTAACTGTAACTCGTTGGAAATAAAGAACATTTTTGAGTGATGAAATTGGACTTTTCATTTCACGATCCCACAAAGTCACAATACGTTTACAAGCTTTGGGGAATGAATATTTTACATCAAAAGAAGTAAAACGTTTCATAGAAAAATTGGTTCCATAATTTTTGTATTCTTGGCGTTAGTGAAGGCTTAAGTTCGAAATCCGTCAACATATTGAGATCACAAATTGCGCTGGAAAACCTCGTTCTCATTGTTCTAACACGTGAGAGCATCAGTCGTTGGTTTCAGCCTTAACACCCAGTTCATTATTTGTCTCGTCAGTCTAGGTTTTTAAGATGAGACTACCGTTTTAATATGTTTAATTAATATTTTCCACGATGCACGTTGTGAGCAGTGGTTAATCCTCATGCTGTAGGTCAGGCTGTCCATTAGCAACAGTTTTGAATTAATATGTGGGCTGCAATTGTACCTGAATATCGTTGGTGCATATTTTCCCCTTCCACGTTTTACAAGTGACGTAAGTGTCTACCGGGAGTTTTCCAGCTCACACTTCCACATTTCCCACCTGAAGCTAAGCCACTGTAAGTAACAGAAAACAGGTGATCCATGTATGACGGCGCACCAGGATATTCAAGCAGCATTTTTATAGGCGAAGAACCTATCGCATGGAGTTGTTAGATTGAATTTCCAGGGATGTTGAACATAAACTTTTGTGTAACATATGGAAAAAAAATTAAGGGATATATTTCTACGACATTTTGGAACGGGATTTCGAATGTATAGATAAGATGACATCCACGAGGACTGTCTCAAACACTCAATTTTGGAAGGCAGTAATTTTCGATGGGATGAAGTAATTCTGCCTGCTGCTGTTGAACCACTTTAGGAAATATTTCTTATTATGCTACTCTTTGCTGCAACAGCCGACGCACGAAGGTGCTGTACCTCATGGCACTGTGTCGTAGGATTATCATACGGAAATGTTTTAGCATAATTAGAAAAAGCTATTCAATTCCTTATTACATGTATTTCTTTTTATTCAGTTTGAAAATGAGCAAAGCACGCTGTAACATATTTGAATGGATAACCTTATAAGCGCCTTTTCCTTCACAATTTTAACCTGAAGTCAAGTTACCTCACACTGGTAAAGTGTTTCCTTCTTAACTCGACGATGTCCATACACAGAATGACGCCAACTCTTGCCATTGCTACGTCAATTCAAAAAAAAAAAAAATTCTCATTGATTCACGTTATCTTAAGCGTCTGACATTTCCTTATGATATTAGGTACTTCACATTATCCTTTGCTTCAACAATATTTAAACAATTTAGCTTTCAAATAATATTTTTATTATTTTAAACTAATATTACAGGAGACTGACACATTATTATAATTCTTTTTCCTTCGATTCTACCTGTTCAATTTTTTTTCCTTCAGTTGATCCTCAGTCTGGTTTACTTAAAGCTTTCAACAACTTTTCTACAATATTAATGTTCTAAACCCTGATAACGTTGCAGAATAAATACATTATGTTATTTTTCGGGACCAAATTAAAACAACTGTACCCCTATCCTCTTTTCTAACGCAGGAATGCATTACCGAATTTCGGAAATGTTTTTCCAATCATTTTCAATACAGGGGCTAATTTTGCATTTGTTCAAAGCTTTAGTTGAGCGTTTACAGCAATTTTACATTTCGTTGTCGATAAAAAACGTAAACTCTAGATTAGAGTGATAGTCAATGTTTAAAAATTTGGTGAATGCTGTATTTGATTCAGGAGTTCAGCTATGAACTTATGATTGACACAAGTGAAGCCTAGATAGGGTTCCACTGCTAATTCCTCTCGCTTGAGGGCCTTACATTCTCCTTCAATATTGATTCATTAAATATTTATCCAAGCAAATTTGTGTTACCATATTGAAGAGCAAAAGTATTATCTTAACTTCAATAAGCAAGAAAGCACTCTGAATACAGAGAGAGGGTGTAAATAACTAAAATAATTAGCGAAAACGGCAGCATAAAGCTACCAGAAATGTGTAATAACAGATGCTGACGGGGTATTTTCTTTCCAGTTTGTCTGTGTAACGCAACATATACTCGTATGATTATCGCTTGGTAAAGCATAACCTAAAATCTAAAACCTTGAACCGGAGTAGTCGCTTGCGTAGCTATACATACATACATGCGTTCGCATACACACAAAACAAAATGTTTCAAATATTAGGGGCGTTAATCTTACTGCTGCAGTTCAGCCTGAATATCAGCAACAGTTTTGGATTAATATCTGTACTGTAATTGTACGTGAATCTCCTCTCGTCTCTACACATTTCCACGTTTCCTACGTGGAGATATACCCCTTTTAGTAACAGAAACGAGGTTGTTTGTGCACGGTGGTTCTCCAGCACATTTTAGCAGCACTATTCTTGATGCGAGTTTCCTCACCTGGAGTTGTTAGGTTGGACCTCGGAGGATTTTGAAAGGCAACGTTTATTAATATGCCGGAAAATGAGCTTTGAAAGATATGCTTCTATGACCTTTGGAAAAGGATTTTGAATGCATTGATGATTCGCGGTCACATCCACATGGATTATCTATAAGGCCTAAGTTGAGAAGCTATTGAGGACCAAATTTCTGATTGGACGATGTAGCTATTGAAGCTATTCCAGCTGTGTGCGTTATCTTAGTTGTGAATAGATAGAGCGGAAGGTAACCGGGAGAACCCTGGTTGAAGTCGCGCCATGCCATTAAATGTTTCTATCTGTCCATTTTATCTTTAGCGGGAATTTAGTATTTGGCTACTCCAAAGCTTGTGCGAGAACTAGGACTATGCTGAGAGACAGGTAAATCACGTTCTCTTTCAAATTACAAAATGTACCTACGCATGAGCAATCTATACATGGGGACTAACAACAATGTGAATGCAGCCTTTTCTGAGATTAATAAACACCAAGTGAACTCATCATTATAATTGGATAAAAGTTACAAACATCAGCTAAAACTCAAAGAAAGTCTGATATACCCAATGCACACAAGTCCAACTCCAAGTCGTAAACTTACAGGCTGTTAACAACCAGAAGGATTTTGCTGCGTACCCACCCAGGTTTTGGGTCTGTCCGCAAGTTGTTTATTTGATGGTTTCAGGATGATGAGGGAATTTTTGTTGCGAAAAAATTATTGAGGTAGCTTTTTACTCCTCTTTAATTTTGTACAGGATGCCAAACCGCTTTTTTGTTTACACCCTGGTGTTTGTTTTATTAAATGGGGGTAAATTTTGTAGCCAAATGGCTCATTTGGAGATTTTGAATTCAGGTTATGCTGCTGTATAAATTAACTCCTTTGTTACCTCGGGGGCCCGCAAGCCATACGGGGTACCCGGTAAAGCCTGAAGCGGCGTCTCGTAGCGTCGTAATCTCATACAGACCGAACCAGGGCGCTTCTATGAGCTGGAATCAGAGTGTAAAATTTTGTCGTCCTCCACGTATGGGAGAAGAGAAGCTTCGTTAAGCAACATCACGGGGAAAGAACGGCCCACAGAATAGATGGATCGGAGTCCTCTATTCTGTGCACGCTGAAGGTATGCTATCCAGCTATCTGCAGCTGTGCCCCAGATTTCACAGGCGTACAACATAAGTGGGATTATCAGCACACGAAAGAGGTGTAGCTTTAAGCGGACTGGCATCGCGCGCGAACCCAGCATTGGGTACAGAGAGACAATAGCCACCTATACCCGTGCCGATAGTTCCCTGATTTGTCCGCGGAAAGTTAGGCCTATATCAAGTTGAACGTCCAGGTACTTGATGGAATTAGTCCACTCTATCCTACGGCATCTAAAGTGGTGGTTGGGGCAGTCAGCGGGGATGTGGCGCTTTGCAGCACACAGATCCGAAATTACCGAATAAATCTTTCTGCAGAAGACATCTTCTCTGAGGCATAAATATTGCATCTTTGTTTATTGTCTCAGTTTTCGATGTGGCTGCTAGTTACTTTTAGGTACTGGAAACACATTAATCTTAACCAACTGATGAAAGCTACAACTACAAATTGTTAGCCAGGTCTGTAAATATTAACACCACTCCCTCAAAGCAAAACATATCACAGGCGCTGCCATTTCTCGGCATCAAGGCGCACTTTGTAAAAGAACTCTCCATACCTTTGAACCAACGTTTCCTTTTGACGAAAAACTAGTGTAACTAAAACTATCACTCTTATATAACATCTGTTTTAATAGAAAGTCAGTGCACTCACACCACTTTTACAACCAACTCTTAAACAATTGCTTGTTTTAGTTTCTGATCCAAGTTAAAAAATTCAAACAATTGCTTCAGGACACACTTCGTTGTGGATACAAGGTCTATACAGCAGAAGAATTGGTAGATAACGTTTGAAAGGACAGGGTTTATCTGCCGCCACTAAAATTACATGGCATGGTAATAAATAGCCATTTCGAAATACTGATAACCGCCTACCGCAAATGCAAGGCAGGGTTTTGATAATCTTATTACCTTTATGACATTTAAGGCAAACCAAAAAGAGCTTCTAAACATGTGAGGCATTATAATTGGATACAACTAATTATAAGTTGTCCTCCACGGGAGATATGTTGTTACAGATGTTGATCTACCCGGATGTTTTGCAATTTTTATTTAATTATTATTTCAGCTCGTTTGGACATCCTCTTCCCCCCTTATAAATTCCTCGCAGCCATACGATATTTGGATTTCTTGGAGAAGTAACTACGTATTTCGGAGGAATTAATAAAGGAAACAAAACACGGGAGAATATGTACAGATACTATAAATCACAATAAGGATCGCAGTACCTAAAAAAACTGGTGCTCCAATATATTTTGCACTGCAGGAGTTTCGCAAAAAGGACGTTTCGCCGAAGTGAAATAAGAACTTCTTGGAGCAATCATCTGTGTCATATGTCTAGTACTGATATTCAGTACCGAACACTTCAGCTGAGCCTTATTTCTTCTATTATATCGGATTATTCAAAATATCTTTGCAATCTTTGGGAATGATTCCGTTACATCAAAAGAGCAATAAATTTATGTAAATATATGTCCCATCATTTTTATTCCTTGGTATCAGTTATGGCTTAGGTTGATAAACCTTCAACATTTAAAGCTCACAATAGATGCGGGGAACATGTTTCTCATTGATGATAGTTTCTCGGGCTAACAGCCAGGTCAGATTAGGGTAACTAAGTAGCTACCCTAATCTGACCTGGCTGTTAGCCCGAGAAACTATCATCAATAATCAACGCCGGGAAAGCTTCAAGTCATTAATGTTTCTCATTACCCTAAAATGGGACAGGTACTCCCAGTCCTATTCAATTTATACATCAATGACATCCCAGAAACAGTGAGAGTAGATAGATACCTACACGCCGACGCTACAGCACTAGCAACACAATCGACTGCGCCCAGAATAATAGCCCTTAGGCTACGTACTGCCTTGACCAACCTATAGTCATGGCTCACCAAATGGCGCATAAAGGTTAACGCACGGAAAGGTCAATCAATAATATTTACCAAAAGAATCAAGCACCGACACAATAAACATGCGCTAATGCCACTAACATTCCGGAACGAGGAAGTCGAATGGAAGGACTCAATCACCTACTTAGGTGTGACAATGCATCAGGGCCTTACGTGGAAACAACATATTAACACAGTAAGAGCTAAAGCAAATGCCCAATTAAATAAACTATACCCAATTATTAATACAAACAGCTCACTAAAACTAGAGATGGGAAAAACACTATATAAAACACTTATTAGACCCATCCCAACTTACGCTGCCCCCGCATGGGGACATGCAGCCAAAACGCATATTAAAAGGTTGCAAACAGTGCAAAATAGAATACTTCGGATTATTACCAGGCTACCACCACCCGCAACAGCATACCAACTCCACGAGGAGTTAAAAATGCATTCCATCGAGCAATTCATCAAAAGGCTCAGCTTCAACCTATTCGAGAAAAAGAACCTACACCACAACCAACTAATACGGGCACTAGGGGAATATGACACAACACATGATAAACACGCAAGGCCACTGTCTATTTTTGAAAGAACAATTAATCTCGGGGAGCCGGAGGTAGACATACAACAGTACCTAGAAAACATTGTTAACGTTCCAGATGCTTGACATCGCTGAACGGAGATAAATCACACACCCATACACGTACACCAACACACACAACTTCCACAGCCCTAAAGTCCTTGCGCCAATCATTGGCCAAGGCGGCCCCGGAGAAAGAGGGTCCCCCGTGAGAGGCACAGGCTCGCACCTACAATTGATAGGTACGCCGCCCGCCGAGTGTGCACTCCAAAATATGGACCAAGCAGACACATGGAATATGAGAAGGTATTTTCACACAACTGACGATGCTGGCGGCGGTAATTTATATTACTTGCAGCGCCAATGAAACACCTAAACTTAAGAGGTAGCGTTAGGGCGTGATAAATTACCCTAAACTTCCCAACAAATAACACCAGGAATCCTACCAAATACCACCCACTATAGGCAGTGGATCAGGTTGGGCTTCATGTCAAGCTTGTATCCCTGCATCGGAAACCACCCTCTGCTGAATCGCACTGCGAGACAGCTATGATCATCTCCTGCAATGCGCGGGTGCTTAAGGCGGTACCGCAGCACATTTCTGCTTCCCAATCCGGTGGAGGTATTTTTAGTGGAGTAGTACCCTTGAGGTGAAGCCCACATACCCCACTGTGCCCTCCAACACAGGGGTAATCCATAGATGGATTTTTCCTCCACTCGAAAAGAAAAATTGTTCTAACTCAAAATACCGGTCCATTGCTTCTCTCGTCAGTTTACATTTCTGATCATATTATGTTTCTAGTATTTTTAATTAAAATTTTCCTCGACGTGCAACATGGGATGCTGTTAATCCTGCTGCTGCAGTTCAGAACAGGCATTTGAATTCATTGATGAAACGCAGTTACATGCGCATGCACTACCTCGAGGCCCTAAGTTGGGATGCTATTCGGAACCCAATTTCTGATTGGATGATGTAGATATTGTGCCTATTCCAGCCGTGTGCGTTTTATTAGGCTTGAATAGATAGAGTGGAAGGTGACCGGGAGATCCCCGGTCAAAATCCCGGCCATGACATTACATTGTTACCGAGAATTCAACATTTGGCTGCTCCCAAGCCAGATCGGGAACTAAGTCTCTGCTGAGAGACAGACAAGCCTAGTTCTCTTTCAAATTACAAGATATACCTACCCATAGGGAATTTATACATGGGGACTAACATCAGTGTGACTGCAGTCTTTTGTGAGATTGTTACCGTCCATCTTAATCAGCCACACGTTCGGGCGCAATATGTAGCGGTATCTCTTCGCTGCAAGCACAATTCTTTCCCATGTCTTCAGATTGTGCGGCTCAGTTTCTTCAAGTCACTAATTGCATCGTCTGAATTGAATTTGATTAAATAAGAGCCATGAGATCTCTTGTTTTCAGGTGTGGTATCTAGTGACAGAAATAAAATTTTATATAAGCCACATTTCGTAATATATAATTGAATTGTATAATCTGAATTACATTTTACTCGAACTTTCTTTCTTAATTAATCACTGTAGGTTACTTCCAACACATCGATAAATCCTTATTTTCAAGTTAATATAATATTTCTTTTAATTACTTAAAATTCCTTACTTCTGCACGTCCACTCATCACCATTACGAATACCGTAAAACTCTTTTTTTCCGTTACAAACTTTTATATTCACCGCGACATTTTCCCATCGTCATGAAACAAGATTACAGAACATATGTCTGTCAAGATTATTGAATTTCCGTTACAAAACTTTTATATTCACCGCGACATTTTTCCTATCTTCATGAAACAAGACTACAGAACATATATCTATGAAGATTATTGATTTGCCTTTGCTATCGTTACTGGTCTATTAATTTTGTGATTAGCCTATTTACTGCCACGTCACCACATTACGTAATACAATTATTACTACGGCCAATCACAAAATTACACAATATTTTTTATGTTGTCATTACATGGCCCACTAACAGTCAGATCAAAAAACAAGAATTCCCAACTGAATATTCATATAAAAAGTTCTAACTTAAACGAATCGTTGCAAGATAATCGAACACTTATCAAGTGTACTCATCATTATAATTGGATACAAGTTACAACAAACTCATTGCGAAGCTCTCTTAAGTCTAATATATGCAACGCACATACCATGCCATGTGGTGCTGACTGGCTGTATAAAGCCAGAAGGTTTTTCCTGCGTGCCCACCCGTTAAGGGTTTTACCGCAGGTAAGGTAAATATCGGGATATTGTAGGGTGAAATGTTGATTTTTAGGATGGTGAATTTTTATGAGGTTACTAGTATGTACCTGGGGGTTGAAGGACAGGATGCAACACCTTGCACCCTGGTGTTTTATTTATTTAAATTTTGGGTATATAATTTTGATGCTAAGCAGCTTGGAAGGATTATGTGGAGCTCAGCTTTAGCTGCTGTTCGGATTAGCTCCTAGGTTATCTCGGATGCCCGCAAGCCATGCCGGGTAACCGGTGCTGATTAGAGCGACGTCTAGTGGGGTCATAATCTCCCAGGGATCTGACAAGGGCGCTTCTGTGATTGGGTAAACTTGGGTACAATTTTGATGCCCGGCGCCTGATTTCATCCTCCACGTATGGGAGACTCGAGGCCTCGTGAAGCAACCTGGTAGGAAAATAAGGACCCACAGAATATATAGACCTGAGTCCTCTATTCTGTGCACGTTGGAGCCATGCTAGCACGCTGTCTGCGGCCATGCCCCAGATCTCGCAGACATAAAGCATAACCGGGATCGCCAGCGCTCGGAAAAGGTATAACTTCATGCCAACTGGCATCGAGGTTGTCCCCAGCATTGGATACAGTGAAGCAATTGCTCCCTGTAGCTTGGCCGCTTTGTCCCTGATGTGTTGGCGAAAAGTTAAACCCTTGTCCAAGTTAACACCTAGGTACTGGACAGAGTTAGTCCACTCTATCCTTCGACCTCTGTAGCTGAAACTGGGGCAGTCTGCGGGGGTGTGGCGCTTTGTAAAAAGTATGGCGTGGCTTTTGTCCAGATTAACGGACATCCGCCAACGCCTACACCACTGCTGTGTGAGGCGGAGATGTCTTTGTAAGGGGTTGAAGGCTCTGAGGATGTGTTTGTCTTTGCAGAACAGAAGCACGTCGTCAGCGTATTGTGCCATTTCGACTCGTGGCTCTGTTGGGAAGTCTGCCATAAAGATGTTGAATAGGGTGGGGGATAGTACAGAGCCTTCGGTGACTCCGCCTCTCACTGGTCTGAGTGTAGATATTTTCCCCGCGACTGTGACTTGGAGTGAGCGGTGTCGCAAGAAGCTGTGTATTATGTTGACTACTTGTGTTGGTAGCCCCAGGTGGATCAATTTGTAGAGGAGCCCGGCGTGCCATGTCGTGGAGAAGGCCTTCTCGACATCCAAAGAAACTGCAGCAGTGAAGGCGCCTTCCTGGAACCCCAGGGCAGCAGTCTCCACCACCCGCAGCAACTCTTGGATTGTCGAGTGCCCAGGACGAAAACCAAACTGATGTGCGGGAATGGCTTGAAGGTCTCCCTATATTGGGGACAAGCGGGTGAGAATCAACCTCTCGAGAAATTTCGAGAGGGTGGAAAGGAGGCTGATGGATCGATAGCTGGAGGGGTGAACCGGATCTTCCACAGGTTTCAATATGCAAATAACCCGGGCCTCTCTCCATTCTAGTGGAAAGTACCTAAGGGTGAGGCACATGCTGAAAATCAATATTTTGAAAATCGAAATTTGAATTCCAATACAAATTCTTGGATGACATTACGTGGTGAGAATCGAGAACACTTCCTTGTATTCGAAATCAAGATCTCGGATTCTGTAAACGAGATCATTATTTGCATTCGGAATGCAAGTTCTGGGGGGCACGTCACATGCTGCGAATCGAGAACAATTGTTTGTATTCGAAATCAAGATCTCGGATTCTGTAAACGAGATCATTATTTGCATTCGGAATGCAAGTACTGGGGGGGACGTCACATGCTGCGAATCGAGAACAATTGATTTTATTCGAAATCAAGATCTCGGATTCTGTAAACGAGATCATTATTTGCATTCGGAATGCAAGTTCTCGGGTGACGTCACATGTGACTAACCGAGAACACTTCGAAATCAATTTGTGGGATACAAAAGACACGAACATTTGCGTGCATTCGAAGAAAGTGTTCATGGTCGCTGGAGCGGATGTCTCTAACTTTCCGCAGCTGTGAGGATCGCGGATTTCGACTCCTGCTTTGGACATGGTGTTTATGAGTACTGTGTATATGTGTGTACATTGGAGAAAACAACATAAAGATAAAACGATAAAAAATACAATTAAATATTATTTATTTTCCTTTTCTTTTTCTCTTTTAAAGGGTTGAGAGCATTTGCTTGTATTCGAAAACAAGTTCTCGGATTTCCAAACGAGAACTTTTGCGTGTATTCTATGGAAGTACTCGCCGTCCATGGAGCGGTTATCTTTGGCGTTCCGGTGCATAGACGATCGTGCGTCTGAGCCCGGCCCTGATCATGGTGTTTGTGTATACTGTGTATATGCCTAAAAATACAGAAAAGAGACATAAAGGTAAAAACGACAAAAACAAGGCAAATGGTGTGATTATTTTGATATACACAAATCGAGAACATTTACTTGTATTCGAATAATGTTCTTGGATATAAAGGCGAGAATGTTTACGTGTATTGGATGCAAGTGCTTCGGATCGCTGGAGCGGATGTTCCTAGATTTCCGCTGCGTAGAGAATCGTGGTTTCGAGTCCCACCTTGGCTATGGTGTTTATGTGTACTATGTTTGTGTAAAAATAGACAAAAGGAACATACATATAAAAGCGAGTTTCGTGTGAACAACTATTTCATTTGAAATCCCGTTACAAAGGTCGTAGAAACATATCTCTGAAAATGTGTTTTCCTGTATTTTAGTAAAATTTTACGTTCAACATCCTTCTAAGTCGAATCTAACATTCACATATGAGGACTCACCCGCCTCGGTAGCGTAGTTGTTAGCGTGTCTTCCTCACGTTCCAGAGGTCCCGAGTTCGAATCTCGGTCAAGTTGAGTAAGATGGTTAAGGTTTTATCATGGTTTCCTTTATCCAAAAATACGAATGTCAGGTAACTCTAAGCTCTATGGACCCTGGGTTCATTTGAGCATCATTTCAAAAATTCCATTCATCGTCGGTTATGACTTTGCGTTGGAGGACGTAAAGTACAGAAAAAAAGAAGAAAAAAAAAAGGCATGGGGACTCTTTCATCTAGAACAATGCTGTTAAAATGGGTTGGAGCACAAACATAAGCCACGTGTTCTATAGGGGCACATCCTCATGTAGTAACTGTGGAAGTGTGAGCTGAATAACTCCCTATAGAGGGCACTTCTATGACGTGGTAGGGTAAGATACGTAACATCCATATTTACGTTCAATTGCAGCACAGGAATAATTCCAAAATGGTTGCTAATGTACAGCCTGAACTACAGCATGAGGATTAAAGCTGTCACACTGTGCATCGTATAATGTATTAATTAGACATATTAGAAACGTTTGTCTCCTTTGAAAGCTGAACTGAGGAAACAAACAATGGACCGGGAGTTAGCGTTAGACACCAACGGTAGAAGATCTTCCCTTTTAGAATAATAAGAACGCTTGGAGCGTCTGTTGTTAGCCTTATATGTTGACGGGTTTTCAACGTTAGCCTTCACTAACACCAAGAAAACAAAAATTATGGAACAAATACTTCTGAGGAGTTTTTTCATCTGTTGTTCTGAGGTATTTATTCCCAGAGCTTGTAAAAATATGTTTGTAGGTTTGGTGGTGAATAGCCGTGCTGGACCTATGGCGGGGATGCTGGCTTTAAAATTAGTATTTTACTTCGGCGCCAGACGCTGTCCTCTTGAACCAGCTCCTGTAGTGCGACGTGTATTCGAACAGAAATTCTGCAGGAATTTAGCTCCTTATTGTTATCTATTTTCTGTGGCACATGCCCTTCTCTGTTTACTTCACTTCATTACTTCCTCCGAAGTACCTAAGAGCTTCCCATGCAAATGCAAAGGCACATTAATAAAATCGCCTGCAAGGCATTTGTGCGAGAGGAATATAGTTCCAAAACGTAGTGACATCATAATTAAATACAGGTAGCGGCACGGTTAAGCAGACCAACACTGAAACAAAAAGTATATCCACAATACTCGGTTGCGAATGGTGCGAATATATGACTGTTTCTTTAGAGCAGTTCCCTTCTAACACACTGTAGTTTGTTGGTTTGATACTGTGTCAGCACACACGGCAGCCACTGTTTACTTTTAGCTGAAAATAAATATTTAAATGCAAACATATCTGTACATCATAAGTATAGTTGGTTATAAAAGTCTGAGAATAATAATAGAACATCTTAACCAATTCAACGTAATAAAATAACACAGCCAGAGCCATCTCTCAGAACCAAGATTGTAACTGTAAGTTTTGTAACAACGCCTCTCACCTGGATAACAATTTTATTCGCAGTTGTGTCCAATTATAATGTTCAACATGTTTAGAGACTCCTTTTCCTTTATCACAAATTCCATAAATGGCACTCGATTTTAAAAATCGGCCTTGAATTTGCGTGGGGCTATTTTGCGTTTTTCTAAATGTTTAATATTTGAGGAAGCGACCCTTCGGAAAGCTAATTTATGTACTGTTGTGTTTGAATTTTAATTATCACTCTTTCTAACCTAATGCCCACATATAGTGTTATTTTTATATTATTTAATGGAATGGCAAATAATTTTAATGGCAGCATATAACTACGTACATTTTAAATATTATTTCTCACTTATACTGTTGTACACGTCTTGTACCTGCAACCAAATATATACTGACACATTTTCTTCAAAACGTTACTTGGACCTTGGAGCAGATAGAAAAATGTGTTGTATTATAGGAGATGGTTGCGAAAATAGTATGGATACATTGACTTTCTATTATAAAGAGATATTATGTAAGATCAGTTGTTATAGTTCCGAATGCAAATAATGATCTCGTTTACAGAATCCGAGATCTTGATTTCGAATACAAGGAAGTGTTCTCGATTCTCACCACGTAATGCCATCCAAGAGTTTGTATTGGAATTCAAATTACGATTTTCAGAATATTCCAATACAGTATATTAGTTTGATAAAACGATTCGGTTCTGCCAATCTTAGGTATCCATCTATATAATTGGATACCTTAGAAATCTTGAACAAGTAAAAGCTAGGTACCTCAAACTAATTCTATAACTCTCGAAAAAAACACCTTCAAGATTTGCATATGAGTTGAGGGGAGAACTTTTCTTTTCAGAGGAAATCCTAATTTCTCACTCTTACACAGCCTACTCCAAAGAGGTAACTGAAGAAAGAAATGACATAAAAGAAAAAATCTGGTAAGACGTCTGTTTGACAGATGCAATGCTATATAGAGGCTTGACACAAACAAATAAAGAATTACGACATCTGGCTACGAGTTTGACGAAGCATGGATTCCACCACAAGGTCTTTAAGAACACCAAGTACCGCCAACCAGGCGAGAACTGCGCGTGTAGCCTATGTGATCTGAGATGTGATAGATATCATATTCAACGTGGGCAAGAATAGAACAAAATCCATACGGTATTATGGTACATTGTGAAGATACGTAGACATATAAATTTGTGTGCAATTCCTCTTTAATAATAATAGGAATAACAATAATAACAATAACAATAATAATAATAATAATAATAATAATAATAATAATAATAATAATAATAATAATAATAATAATAATAATAATAATAATAATAATAATAATAATAATAATAATAATAATAATAATAATAATAATAATAATAATAATAATAATAATAATAATAATAATAATAATAATAATAATAATAATAATAATAATAATAATAATAATAATAATAATAATAATAATAATAATAATAATAATAATAATAATAATAATAATAATAATAATAATAATAATAATAATAATAATAATAATAATAATAATAATAATAATAATAATAATAATAATAATAATAATAATAATAATAATAATAATAATAATAATAATAATAATAATAATAATAATAATAATAATAATAATAATAATAATAATAATAATAATAATAATAATAATAATAATAATAATAATAATAATAATAATAATAATAATAATAATAATAATAATAATAATAATAATAATAATAATAATAATAATAATAATAATAATAATAATAATAATAATAATAATAATAATAATAATAATAATAATAATAATAATAATAATAATAATAATAATAATAATAATAATAATAATAATAATAATAATAATAATAATAATAATAATAATAATAATAATAATAATAATAATAATAATAATAATAATAATAATAATAATAATAATAATAATAATAATAATAATAATAATAATAATAATAATAATAATAATAATAATAATAATAATAATAATAATAATAATAATAATAATAATAATAATAATAATAATAATAATAATAATGACGATGACGATGACGACGACGACGACCAGGAGGAGGAGGAGGAGGAGGAGGAGGAGGAGGAGGAGGAGGAGGAGGATCATAATAATCATAATCATAATATCGGTAGTGGCAACGGTAACCGTGTACATATAACTCCAAGACGATCAATTCTCAATTTTGTGTATGGCAGGCAGCCACGAAATCTCAGAATATATATTTGCTGCAGGAGATTTCATCTCTGCCAAATAGGTATTTGCTCGTTCCCTATTACCTCAGTTTACACTACTGCTGCTAGTAAATTTCAGGTAAATAAAAGCCATTAACTATAACTCACTACTGATAATCATAACTACACCTTTTAATATTCTGTAAATATTAATACAAGACCTTCCTAGTAAATCATACCTCAGTCAGGCCATCCCTCGGAATCAAGGCGCTCTCCGTAAGGGATCGCTTCATAGTTGTGAACAATTTCACTCCTGGCGCACAGTCAGTGAACTATAACAATCACCCTTATAGAAAATATGTTTATAATGGAAAGTTTCATACCACCGTACACACAACACTTTTACAATCCACTCTTATTAATGGTTACTCTCCTATCTGCTCCAAGTTTCAAATAGAAGCTTACAATAAATTGCTTCAGTAGAGAATGCGATTTAGTGAGTGAGTGTGTGGTGTTTTAGGGCCCGTCGACAACAAGGTCATTTGGGCCCTGAATGCGATTTAGATACGTGTCATACACGTAGTAGTCTCCGGTTGCTACTCTATACAGAAACAAACGAAAGAATTCACCTGCACGTACACAATTAACAGCTCAACTCGCAACTACGCTACAGTACAAATGTCCACACACCGCACGGCTGCAACTCCATTCGCTGACTCGCCGCTCCGTCCATAACACGACATTTATATCCGAGCCGCTGTATCTCGAAAACTACCAAAGTTACTCGAACGCTACCATAGTCACACGAGTCTTCGTGGTGGACCGAGAGCACATGGAACTATCTCTGTGCCTTTCTCCTCTTTGGCTCTCTCATTCTCCCCCGGCAAGCGTACCGCTCCGCATCCACAAGCCGGCCGGTATACCAATCCCATTCCTTGCTGCCCACGCGTAGCTCCCTGTCTCTTTCAAAAGGGTCCGCCGTGCTCGCCGCAACAATGCCTCGCGAAACTATTTATTACATCACTCTATTTGAATATTTCTTTCACACTTTTACGCGCACTAACTACTTCTGTTGGTAGTACTCGGAAATTCTACATCCGGTGTCGTAGTCAGGAAGTTAAAACTGTCTGCTATCGCCAATCAGCATTGTCGCTGCTAGGTATGGCTTCCGAATCCAGCACCGTAATGCCAGTTTAATTTTGTTTGGACCACGTGACTTCAGTTCCGTTAGTTATTTACGCTGATGTAGTTTCTTTGTTATGTTGTGTGGGCGTGAATTCCTATTTTAGTGCCTTTAAGTCCTATCATTATCGCTATTGAAATAATGTGGCCACTGGCTTTTGAAATTTGCAAATGCGCGAGACATTTAAAATACGCACATTCATCTGTTTGAAATACCCTCTAAAGTACTGGCAAGAGACCGCTTCCCACTCTCGAGAAATGTCAGAGCAACAGAAAGACCGGCCAAACTGTAGCCTATGAGATCTGACACGTGATATATATCATGTTCATCTGTGCAAGAACAGAACAAGATCCATAAAGCATTATCGTACATTGTGGAGAAATACAGACATGCACATTTGTGTGCAATTCCTCTTTATTATTAATAATAACTGAATACAAATAAAGCGATTCTAAAATAATTAATTCTGAAACATGTGCATAGAAGCCCGAGCAGCAGAGGACCGATCCCCGGAGGGAGCACCGGGATACCGGCCGAGAGACCGTTGGCTATGGCCTTGCTGCTCTACCCAAGTGCGGAGCTGGTCACTTCTCCGGAAGCGAGCTGGTATTTGCCGGCCGCGCTAGTGCTCGCAGCGTCGACGTTCTTGCTGGCTCGGTCTCTCTTCTTCTCGCTTGGACGGCCTCGTCCAAGCTAGTCGGGCTCTTCTTTCCGTAGATTCTCGTGGATTCTCGAAGTTCTGTAGATGTTCACCCCACGAAGTCTCGGGTCAACGTACATCAAGGGACGATGTATTGTTTTTAGCAAAATCGTCGTTGGAAGGGGATCCCACCAAAGGTAGTGAGCACTTCCGACGGATACCATTCAGCTGCTAGTAATTTTTAGGTAAAGAAAGGACATAGTATATAAGAAAATATTTAAAATCACAGCTATAATTTATAATATGGTCTGTAAATGCAAATACTACAATTTCACAGCAAATCATATCACAGCAGTGCTATCTCTCGGCACCAAGGCCCACTACGTAAAGAATTGGTTCGTAGTCGTCAACCATTTCACTTCTGGCGCACATTCACTGAACATGTCAACCACAATTACAGAATGTTTATAATGTAAAGTCTCATACCGTTGTAATCATACTACTTTTGCAACCCACTCTTATGCAAAAAATTATTTTTCTATCTGCTCCAAGCTTAAAGTAAAAGTTTGCAAAAAAAAAAGTCCTTCCGCCCAGATTTCGTTGTAAACACAAGTTATGTACAGCAGAACAAGTGATAGATAATGTTTCAAAAGTGGGTAGTTATATGCTGCCATTAAATAATATGCCATTTCAATCAGTAACATAGAAATCATATTATTGGTGGGCATTGAAGTTAGAAAGAGTGTGAATTAAAACTCAAAACACAAACAGTAAATAAATTAGCTTTTAGAAGGGTCCTCTCCCCAAACATTAGGTGTTTCAAAATACTAACAGACGCCCCACGCAAATTCAAGGTCCGTTTTTTAAAATCGAATGCCATTTATGACATTTATGTCAAACATAAGGGAGTTTCTAATTAAGTTGAACAGTATAATTGGAAACAAGAACCAATAAAATGGTCGTCCAGGTGAGAAATGTTACAAAACAACAAAAGAAGCAATCATTTGCCGATACCGTCTTGGTGTCCAGAAATTATTGTGCCTGAGGCATTTTATTACGTTGCATCTATTAAGATGTTTTAGTATTATTTACAGACTTTTATGACCAACTCTACTAATGATGTACAGATATGTTTACATTTAAATAATTCTTATCACCTGAAGGTAAACAGCAGCTGGGGTGTGCACTGACACAACATCAAATCGTCAACTTACAGTGCGTTAGAACGGAACTGCTCTAAACAAACTGCTCATATATGCGCAAATTTCACAAAAAAGTATTATGAATATATATTTTTTTCATTTAATATTGATCTGCTTAATTGTGTTGCTAATTGTATCTAATTAGGATGTCAGCACGTTTGGGAATTCCCTTACTCTCGCATAAATGCATTTGCAGGCATACGATTTTAACAGCGTATCCTTGTATTTCTGGTTGCAGTTGCTAGGTATTTCGGAGGAACGAATCAATTGAAGGAAACAGAACCGTATGTGCCAAAGACAAAATGGAGCGGAATTCCTCCAGAGTTGCTCTTTCATTCTACTACGCACTACAGGGACTGGACCAAGATAATGGCGGTTGGAGCCGAATTGAAATACTAATTTCTTAGATCTACAATCCGCCCCATATGTTCGGCACCGCCATTCGCCACTTTGGGAATGAATCCCTTACATGGAAGAGACAAAAAAACTTCATAGAAATATTTGTTCAATAGTTTTTGTTTTCTTGGTTTTAGTGAAGGCTTACGTTCAAAACCCCTCAACATATATAAAGCTCAAAATGGACTCTGGAAACATTTTTCTCATTTTTCAAAAAGCGGACAGCTTCCGCCGCTGGTTTCATCGTTGACAGCCGGTCAATTAGTTTAGCTTTTAGATGATACTACATTTTTAATACGTTTAGTTAATATTTTAAACGATGCACAGTGTGAGCAACGGTTAATCCGCATGCTGTAGTTCAGGCGGTACATCAGCAACAGTTTTGAACTGATATCTGGACTTTAATTGTACGTGAATCCCGTTGGTGCATATTTTCGCCCCACCACGTCTTACAAGTAACACCCTACAAGGTGCTTATCCAGCTCACTCTTCTACATTTACTGCATGAAGATGTGCACCTTTAAGTAATAGAAAACAGGTGGTTCACTTATGATGGTCGTCCGATATGACTTAACTTTGGGGACGTAAATTACAAAAAAAAAAATGTAGGATGGCACTCCAGCACATTTTAGCAGCTTTGTTATATATGCAAGTCTCCTCGCATGGAGTTGTTAGATTGGACTTGGAAGGACGTTGAAGTAACCTTTTACTAAACTGCAGGAAAACAGATTTTGTGAGATATGCTTCTACGACCTTTGTAACGGAATTTCAAATGGATTGATGAGATGAAACGATATCTGCGTGGATTATCTCGAAGCCTCCGTTTGGGAAGCCATTTGGAATCAAATTTCACATGCGCTGACGTAATTTTGCCTCCCGTCTTTGAGCCACTTTTCGAAATATTATTTATTATGCTACACCTTGCAGCAACAACCGACGCTCGAAGATGATGTTGTACCTCATGGAGCAGTGTCGGACGATTATCCTACAGAAATTGTTTAGCATAATTCAAATAAACTATTTAATTCCGTATTAAACATACGCATTTTCAATTCAGGATGAAAATGAAACAAAATACGTAACACAATGGAATGAATAATTTATAATCGTCGGTTTCCTTCATAATGTTAACTTGAAATCGAGTTCCCTCACACTCATAAGGCCTTGCTTCCTAACTCGACGAGTTCCATACACAGAATAACGCTAACTCTTGCCACTGCTACGACAAATCAATAATTTATCTTTGGTTCACGTCATCTTTCGCGACTAACACTTCATTACCATATTAGGTAATGTTTAATTAATATTTGAACAATTTAACAAACAAATAAACTTTTTATAATTTTGACTACTGTTATGGACGCTAAAGACATTACTATTATTTTTTCTTCGTTTCTACCTATTCAATCAATAGATTACCTTCACTTGTTTGTCCATCTGATCCACTTTCACTTTTAACAATCTTTCATTAATATTAATGTATTAAACTCTAAATAATATTATCGAATAGTTAATAATATTGAATTTTCTGGACCAAATTAAAAGAACAGTACACCTTTCTTCTTTTCTATGTAACGAATCCATGACCGAATTTCGGAAATGTTTTTTCATTCATTTTGAAGACAAGAGCTTATATTGTTTCTGTCCCATGCTTCAATTGAAGGTTTGCAGCAATTTTACATTTCGTTGTCGATAGAAGAAGTAAACTCTAGATTGGAACGATAATCAATGATTAAAAATTAGGTGAATACTGTATTTGACCCAGGAGTTTAGTATTGACCTTATGATTTTGACAAGTGAAGCTGTGATAACCCTCCATTGTTTATTCCTTTCGCTTGAATGCCTTACACTCTGTTTCAAGATTGCTTCAATAAATATTTCTGCAGGTCATATTTTATGTTACCATATTCAAGAGTAAAAGTATTATCGTAGCTTCAATCAGTAAATATGTATACATCTAATTCAATACAGTTATGATCATATAACAATTTTGTTAGCACTAACAGCACTGCCTGCCGGTATTAATCCCATTGCTTCTTGGAAATTCAATGGTTCAACACTAAATCCTTCAAGTTATATCTTGCCAGTTAAAACAGTTTATTTGATGCAGATTTACGTGGAACACGCTATAAAAACAATAGTAGCTAACATACTTTCAATCCGGATTATTGAAGCATGGTGCACAATATAGAATTTCCCACACAATATATACATAACTTTCGTAGCTGAATATTTTCTTTCTTACTCTCATGAATTATATTATTCTTTATCTAATGAGATAAACAGGTTCCTGAAAGCATAGCAATAACTTACATGATATAAACATATGTTAAAATCTTCGTTAATATAATTGTACGTTAAAAGATTTGCAGAACGAAACAGGGCAGTTCCAATTAAACGCACAAAAGTGGCGTTAGCGCAATTGGTTCGGCTACGAACGAAAAGAGTCAGCTCCCAGTTTTCAACTAACCTGTGTTAAACCACTGCCGAGTGTTTAATTGGAATTTCCACTTTGTCTCCTGAAACTGCTTTACCGCAGTTGGTGCACCTGTTATCTACAGGTTATAGTTTACATGCTCAGGGGGGACACTTGAGCCCCTATATTGAGCTCAGGTCATTTGTGTCGGCAGCCACACTCCCATGGAGTTTAAATAAAATGCCACTGGTTACCACTAATATGAATAAAAGGGTATTGACCTTTTATGAATTACGTTCGTTACACCTGCAGCTTTGCATGCCCTTTATGCCCCAAAATGGGTTACAGAATTTAAATCTTTTCGGCAGCGATTCTACGATATACTGTTCCGTAAGCTCTTTGAATTATCTGTAATCTCACAGTGAGCAAATTCACTATCAAGTAAACGATCAAGTAACGTCGTTTGGAAAAGTAAGACATAACCAGGAAGTTTTATATTCTCTAAGATGTCTAGAAACCCATTTGCGCGGTCCTGATATCCAGAAAGTGTGCATCCGTAATTGTGCAATAACAATTAGCTGTGTTGTCATTATTTTCTTCAAATGTTAAACCCTCTTTGGCCCAGTGTGACTCTCAAGTAACATTCACTTTTAACGCTCTTTTGTTATCCTATGATAAACATATTCCATTGAAGATATAGGAAAACTGAAAGTCACAACATGGACGCCTTGTATGGGGCTTGTTTGGCTATTTAGTTTATAATGTATACAACAGGTTGAAGCTAAAGCAACACTCACAGCTTATTGCATTTTGATGTTACTTGTGGCACTTTAAGCAAATTTATTTTATGTATTTCTGCAATATACTTTGAAAGAAAAATATCAGGCACTATGAGTAAAAGTAAAATTATAGTTTAAAGCACTGAACATCATATAGAAATGCATACTATTTATTATTTCAAAAAAATAGTTGTGTTACCTGAAAGTTACAGTAGACCATAATAATCACCATAATAAGTTAGGTTATGGGTGCACACTGGAGTAGAAGGAAAGTTATTTGTCCAGAATATCCTACTGAAATTCAGTACAGTTTCACACTCTTTTGTATGTAAGCATAAATGCTGTAATTATATTTCTGATATACACCATATATTTCATAGCTACAATCCATGAACTAAAGGAAGCTTTCAAAATCAATTTCGGTTTAGTTCCAATAATATGGATCCTCGTAAATTTTTTATGACACGAAGAATAAAAATAATATAATTGCTCGTCCAATAGATGGATGTGAGTGAGATGACTCAGTTCTTCTTTCTGGCTGTGATGAAGAAAAGGGGATTAAAGCTACCAGTGCCAACACAATTATATCAGAAGGCGAGGAAGAATAAACTGCTGAGCCATGTGTAAATAATCCAGCATCTCTGCCACTTCTGTTCTACATGTGGAAGAAAGAGATGAACATATTTCTGAAGAAAACCACAATTAAATGATGTATAGAACATCAAGAGACCGACTGGCTCAACCAACACTTGAATGGAAAATGCTGTAATTTGCAGATTCCGATTCTCTACAGCCACCAATACACTATTTTGAAAAATTCATTGAAGAAAATTGCCTTTCTTCGAACTCTTGTCAAACAAATTTGTACAGTGTTCATAATAAACCAGTCAACAACATAAATGTTACAACTGAAGAGATTATACAGTTCATAGGATGTTGTTTTCTTATATCAAAATGTTCCCCAGATCTAGAATGCTTTGTCTTTCTTTTCATAAATGTTGTAATAGCCTATACAGAATAGTATCTTTATGATTTTGTACATTAGTTTGAAATTCACAGAGAAACCTTCAGTAAAAAGGTAGTTATTGGGTATTGCTTTCATTTTGATTCCTATCTATGTAATGCCTTAAGTAATTTCTGCTATATCCTTTGTGGCCCATTGTGACTTCAAAGTAACAAAATATTATTTTTAATTAAAATTCCTGTTTTTTTTTAATTTGACAAATGCTTATAACTTTCGTAATACAACCTAAACGATAATACTGGGGGAAACATTTTTACCTTTATAGTAAACAAATTTGGGCTGTAGAGGGTCAAGGTTCAGTTTATGCCACCAACGCGATAATCAGTGTATATGTTTTTACATAAATGCCGGAATATTGAACGTACTTTGCTCTCAGCACCCGTATGTATATCTCACAACACTTGTACAATGAGACAAAGACAGAAGTATTCCGAGGTTTGGATAGATAGAAGGGACGGAGAACGGGAGCCCCGGGGTTCAAATCCCGAACATTGTATTGAATTCTTCTATCTGTTTATTACATCTTAACCAAAAATTCGTTATTTGTCTGCTCGATGCCCCGTACAAGAATTACGAAAAACTCATGTTTCTCTTTCAAATTGCAAGAAATACACCTTGTCAATATATACATGGTGACTGAAAGTAGTGTGTGTGCTTCCTCTTTTGGGAACAGAAAAAATATTAACAAGTGTAATCATTATTATAATTGATTACAAGTTCCAACAAAACGAGAGATTCTCTTCGAATCAACAAATGATCTATGCTACACAGCAGCAGCAGCAGCAGCAGCAGCACCAGGAGATATAAATGCTGCTGGTGCAATCATCTCCGCCAAACAATTATTTTCTTGTTCTCTATTGTTCCAGTTTTCAATTAGGCTACTAGTAATTTTCAGGTAAAGAAAAGCACATTAATAATCAGCAACACCTGAGAATCATAATCAGAATTTCTTAACAGATTCTTTAAATATTAATACAAGACCTTTACAGTAAAACATATCGCTGGCAGGGCCATCTCTCGGCACCAACGCGCACTCCGTAACGGATTGCTCCTTGCTTGTGAACCATTTCACTTCTTCCGGACAATCAGTGTACTATAACAAGTACTTTTATTTAATATCTGTTTATAATAATGTCAATGTGCCCATACTATTTTCGCTACCTACTCCTAAACTACAAAATACTTTTCTATCTGCTTCAGATTCCAATAACAATTTATAAGAAATTGTATCTGTATATATTTGGTTGGTATACCATATGTTTACAACAGAGTAACTGATAAATAATGTTTGAAATGTGAGTAGCTGTATACTTCCATTCAAATTATATGCTATTATGATCAATAAAATAGAAACCACACCATTAATGGGCATTGCAGTTAGAATGAATGGAAATTGAAACTCAGATCACAAAGAGTAAATAAATAAGTTTTCAGAAGAACCAAAAACATTAGGTACTTCGAAATACTCAGAAACGTTCACGCAAATTCAAGGGCGGTATTTTAAAATTTTATGCCATTTGTCGCATTTATGACAGAGGAAAGGAGATTATAATATGCTGAACGTCATACCTGGATACTACTGCTAATATTATTCACCTCCATGTGACAAATGTTGTTACAG
Source organism: Mantis religiosa (assembly GCA_030765055.1). Lineage (NCBI taxonomy): Eukaryota > Metazoa > Arthropoda > Insecta > Mantodea > Mantidae > Mantis > Mantis religiosa. The sequence continues at coordinate 46,146,017 of CM060950.1, read as the reverse complement.
AACAACAGAAGAATCAATCTTATTACCAGTACCGTCTTAGTGTCTAGAGATTACTCTGCCGGTAACATTTTATTTCGTTAATCTGTTACGATGTTTTATTATTATTTACAAAGTTTATGATTAACACTACTTATAATGTTAAGACATGTTTACATTAGAAGTGTTCTTTTCAGCTGAAGGTAAACAGCAGCTGCGGCGTTTACTGACAGAATGTCAAACCAACAAGTTACAGTCTGTTAGATCGGAACTGCTCTAAATAAAGTGCTCATATTAGCGCACTTTTCGCACTTTTCACTATTATGGATATATATATATATATATATATATATATATATATATATATATATATATATATATACATATTTATATATTTTTATTCAACGTTGATCTGATTAATTCTGTTGCGACTTATATTTAATTACTATGTAACCTTGTTTAGGAATTCTCTTCATCTCGTATAAAGACCTTGCATGTATACGATTTTAACAGTGTGCATTTGTGGTTTTACTACCTAAGTATTTCGTAGGAAGCAATCAACTGAAGCAGACAGAGAACGGTATGTGCAATTGAAAATAGATCATATAAAGGAGCAGAATTCCCCGAAAATTTTTCTTTCAACATACTTCGCGACATCCCCAAGACGATGGCGTCTGGCGCCGAACTGAAATATGTATTAATTTCTCATAGCAAGGTTCCGCGCCATATATCTGGCACCGCTATTCGCCACTAAACCTTCATACATAGGTTTACAAGCTTTGGGGAATGAATATTTTACATCAAAAGAAGTAAAACGTTTCATAGAAAAATTTGTTCCATAATTTTTGTATTCTTGGCGTTAGTGAAGGCTTAAGTTCGAAATCCGTCAACATATTGAGATCACAAATTACGCTGGAAAACCTCGTTCTCATTGTTCTAACACGTGGGAGCATCAGTCGTTGGTTTCAGCCCTAACACCCAGTTCATTATTTGTCTCGTCAGTTTAGGTTTTAGAGGAGACTACCGTTTAAATATGTTTAATTAATATTTTCCACGATGCACTTTGTGAGTAGTGGTTTACCCTCATGCTGTAGGTCAGGCTGTCCATTAGCAACAGTTTTGGATTATCATCTGGGCTGCAATTCACCCTGAATATCGTAGGTGCATACTTTCCCCTTCCACGTTTTACAAGTGACGTAAGTGTCTACCGGGAGTTTTCCAGCTCACACTTCCATATTTCCCACATGAAGCTAAGCCACTGTAAGTAACAGAAAACAGATGGTTCATGTATGATGGCGCACCAGGATATTAAGCAGCATTTTTATAGATAAAGAACCTATCGCATGGAGTTGTTAGATTGAATTTCGAGGGATGTTGAACCTAAACTTTTGTGTAATATGTGGAAAAAAATTAAGGGATATATTCCTACGACATTTGGAACGGGATTTCGAATGCATAGATGAGATGACATCCACGAGGACTGTCTCAAACACTCAATTTTGGAAGGCAGTAATTTTCGATGGGATGAAGTAATTCTGCCTGCTGCTGTTGAACCACTTTAGGAAATATTTCTTATTATGCTACTCTTTGCTGCAACAGCCGACGCACGAGGGTGCTGTACCTCATGGCGCTGTGTCGTAGGATTATCATACGGAAATGTTTTAGCATAGTTACAAAAAGCTATTCAATTCCTTATTACACGTATTTCTTTTTATTCAGTTTGAAAATGAGCAAACCACGCTGTAACATATTTGAATGGATAACCTTATAAGCGCCTTTTCCTTCACAATTTTAACTTGAAGTCGAGTTACCTCACACTGATAAAGTGTTTCCTTCTCAACTCGACGATGTCCATACACAGAATGCCGCCAACTGTTGCCATTCCTACGTCAATTCAAAAAAAATTCTCATTAATTCACGTCATCTTATGTGTTTGACATTTCCTTACAATATTAGGTACTTCACATTATCCTTTGTATCAATAATATTTAAACAATTTGGCTTTCAAATAATACTTTTTACAATTTTAAACTAATATTATAGAAGACTGATACTTTATTCTAATTCTTTTTCCTTCGTTTCTACCTATTCAGCATTTTTTTCCTTCAGTTAATCCTCAGTCCTTTTTACTTAAAACGTTCAACAATTTTCTTCAATATTAATGCTCTAAACCCTGATAGCATTGCAGAATAAATATATTATGTTATTTTTCGGGACCAAATTAAAACAACTGTACACCTATCCTCTTTTCTATCGCAGGAATCCATTACCGAATTTCGGAAATGTTTTTCCAATCATTTTGAATACAAGGGCTAATTTTGCGTTTGTTCAAAGCTTTAGTTGAGCGTTTAAAGCAGTTTTACATTTCGTTGTCGATAAAAACCGTAAACGCTAGATTAGAGTGGTAGTCAATGTTTAAAAATTTGGTGAATGCTGTATTTGATTCAGGTGTTCAGCTATGAACTTATGATTGACACAAGTGAAGCCTAGATAGGGCTCCACTGCAAATTCCTCTCGCTTTCAGGCCTTACATTCTGCTTCAATATTGATTCATTAAATATTTATCCAAGCCAAATTTGTGTTACCATTTTGAAGAACAAAAGTACTATCGTAACTTCAATCAGCAAGAAATCACTCTGAATACAGAGAGAGGGTGTAAATAACTAAAATAAATAGAGAAATCGGCGGCATAAAGCTACCAGAAACTTTGTAATAACAGATGCTGACCGGGTATTTTCTTTCCAGTTTGTTTGTGTAACGCAACATATACTCGTATGATTGTCGCTTGGTGTAGCATAACCTAAAATCTAAAACCTTGAACCGGAGTAGTCGCTTGCGTAGCTATACATACATACATACATGCGTTCGCATACACACAAAACAAAATGTTTCAAATATTAGGGGCGTTAATCTTACTGCTGCAGTTCAGCCTGAATATCAGCAACAGTTTTGGATTAATATCTGTACCGTAATTGTACGTGAATCTCCTCTCGTCTCTACACATTTCCACGTTTCCTACATGGAGATATACCCCTGTAAGTAACAGAAACGAGGTTGTTTGTGCACGGTGGTTCTCCAGCACATTTTAGCAGCACTATACTTGATGCCAGTTTCTTCACCTGGAGTTGTTAGTTTGGACCTCGGAGGATTTTGAAAGTCAACGTTTATTAATATGCCGGAAAATGAGCTTTGAAAGATATGCTTCTATGAACTTTGGAACAGGATTTTGAATGCATTGATGATTCGTGGTCACATCCACATGGATTATCTATAAGGCCTAAGTTGAGAAGCTATTGAGGAGCAAATTTCTGATTGGACGATGTAGCTATTGAAGCTATTCCAGCCGTGTGCGTTATCTTAGTTGTGAATAGATAGAGCGGAAGGTAACCGGGAGAACCCTGGTAGAAGTCGCGCCATGCCATTGAATTTTTCTATCTGTCCATTTTATCTTTACCGGGAATTCAGCATTTGGCGACATTTTTACAATTTTGGGAGCCATTAATTTTCGATGTGATGACGTAATTCTGCCTCCTGCTGTTAAGTCACTTTAGGAAATATTACTTATTATGCTACACCTTGTTGCAACAGCCGACGCACGAGGATGTTGTTTCTCATGGCGCTGTGTCGTAGGATTATCAGATGGATATGTTTTAGCATAATTAGAGGAAGCTATTATATCCTTGCTACACGCATTTAGTTTAAATTCAGTTTGAAAATAAACAAAGCATGCTGTAAGATATTTGAATGAATAATGTTTAAGCGTCTGTTTCCTTCATAATATTAATTTTAAGTCGAGCTACCGCACCCTGATAAAGGTTTCTTTCTTAACTCGACGACGTCCATACACAGAATGACGCCAACTCTTGCCATTGCTACGTCAATTCAATAAAATTTTCTCATAGATTCACGCCACCTTTAGTGACTAATATTTCCTTACCACATTGGGTACTTCACATTATCCCTTGTTTGAATATAATTTAAACAATTTAGCATTCAAATAATACTTTTTAAGATTTTAAACTACTATTATGGTCGTCTGATGCATTAATATAATTCCTTTTCCTTCGTTTCTACCTATTCAATAAAACATTTACTTCAGTTGTTTCTCCATCTGGTTTACTTAAAATTTTCAACAAAGTTTCTACAATATTACTGTTCTAAACCGTGATAGCATTACAAAATAAATACATGATGTTAATTTTCGGGAACAAATTAAAACAACTGTACACCTATCTTCTTTTCTATCGCAAGAATCCATAACAGAATTTCGGAATTCTTTAAAATTATTTTCAATACAAAGGCTTATTTTGTTTTTGTTCAAAGCTTTAGTTGAGCGTTTACAGCAATTTTACATTTCGTTGTCGATAAAAAATCTAAATTATAGATCGGAGTGATAGTCAATGTTTAAAAATTAGGTGTGAGTGCTGTATTTGATTCAGTAGTTCAGCTATGAGCTTACGATTAACACAAGTGAAGCTGAGATACGGCTCCCTCTGATACCGAAATTAAGGTTTACCATAAGTAAAGAATCATGATGGATGTCAAAGGAATGTTGGTTCTTTGTTACGAAATGTGCAAGGCCAAACAAGACGAATAGCAGTGTGGCGGAAAGTTGTTATAACAAAAGCAATGTAAGACACAGTGTCCTTAGATGATTTCTAAAGGGGCTCACCTGACTTGTATGAATAGGGTATTCTTTGGATCATTTACAATGGCGACAAAACAGCTACAAAGGGATCTTTGACCACGAGCATCTGTGGTCATTCAGACAGTCTTCGGCGTGGAGCCGATTAGAGCAGTCCTAGGCGTGACGGCGATTAGGGCAGTCCTCTTGTTCTGTCTTGGATATTTCTCGGTTCATATGTACGTGAGGAACGAATAAAGTTTATCGAGTAACAAACATTCTGCCGTCAGTAACTCTAAACAGGGATATTGGTAACCCTTGGTTGGCAACTTCAGTTTCCATGTTCCAACAAAAAAAAAAAAAAAAAAAAAAAAAAGCAGTAAATAAATTGGAAACGGGCATTCCAGTGTTATTAAAATATCCTTCTCACACACATCCACTCATACCCTGTGAGAAACCTATTTGTTTTAACCTGAACTAAACAAAATTGCTTCAAACTGTATTGTCAAGTGGAACATTGTTCACCACATACATTGTTGCTTCAAATTGGCGTCCAAATGTGGACTTGTGTGCCACCCATAAACATTATTGTATCAAATTGGCGCCTCAACGTTGAACTCTTTGCTCGCCAACTTATTTGCACGCCATTAAATTATTTGCATCAAATTGGCGTCCCAACGTGGTACTTGTGTACTCCCATAAACATTATTGTTTCAAACTGGCGCCTGAACGTAGAACTCTTTGTTCGCCAACTTATTGGCTCACCCATAAACGTTATTCTATCACCTCTCGCTTGAGGGCCTTACATTCTGCTTCAATATTGGATAAATTGATACTTATCCAAGTCATATTTAATGTTACCATGTTTGAACCTATAAGTTATAACTTGCTAGTTAAACCCGTTTATTTTATGAAATTTTTTCGTGTGAAACGCTATTAAAGAACAGCAGTTTACCTATAATTTCACCTCGGACTATTGTAACATGGTGCTTAAAATAGATATTCCCATCTTAAATGTATATAACATTCGCAACTGGATATTTTCTTTCTTACTCTCATGATCTATGTTATTCTTTAGCTCATGTGATAAACAGAATTAACAACAAAATTACATTTGCCTGCATAATTTAAAGGTATGTTGAAATCTTGGTTAATATAATGTACCATTTGGCCCTACAACCCTCTCCTTCACGCAAGCATACATTCATTCATGCATTTTATTGTATACAGAGATATTTTTTGCATTTCCTTTATTTAACTTCTTTTTATTGTTTCCGCTTATTTCACTATCTCTTTTCTATAGTTTAACACTTATACACTATACACATAAACACCCATGCCCAAGGCGGAAATCCAACCCGCGCCCTCTAAGTGGCGCAACGCTAGAGACACATGTACACTTTAACGGCCGTGGTTACGAGGGGGTTAAAAGAGCTGTAGAACGAAACAGGGCGTTCCAATTAAATGCACAGAAGAATCGTGAGTGCACTTGTTTCTGCTCCGAATGAAAAGTCAGCTCCCAAGTTTGAACTAAGTTGTGTAGTCCACTCACACCAGTGCCATACGTTTAACTGGAATTTCCCAATTGCTTTATGAGCCTGCTTTATCGGACGAAGGTATTACTGCTAAAAAGAAAGAGGGGGCAATTGGTCTTCCTGGCATGTACACGTTAGCTTACGTGCTCAGACATAACCAGGAAGTTTTACATTCTCTAAAATTTCTAGAAACCGCCTTTGAGCATTCCTGATATCCAGAAATGTGTGCATCCGTCATTGCGCATTCAAAGGTAGTTGAAACTTCACTATTAGCTTCAAAGCTTTAAGGTTCACTTTATGCTTCTACGCGATAGTCATTGTATATGTTTTCACACTCATGCCGACATATCGAACACACTTCGCTCTCAGCATCCGTATGTACGTCTCACACCACTTATTAGTGCGATACAATCAAAGACAGATATATCTTCCATCTCTCTCGAGCTGGCAACGCAATCAAAGACAGATATATCTTCCATCTCTCTCGAGCTGGCAACGCAAACAAAGCACGAACACTATTGGCTAAGGCAATGTTCATTCTTATTTTGTAGCTGTTCTAAGCCTATGTGTATTCTGAGGTTTGGATAGCCAGAGCGGAAGCAGACCGGAAAATCCGGGGTTCAGATCCCTGATATAGCATTGCATTGTTCTATCTGTTCATTACCTACTAGCCGAGAATTCGGTATTTGCTCGATAACCCGTTCAAGAGCAAGTACTCCCTCACCTGAGTGACGGATAAGCCATGTTCTCTTTCAAATTACAAGAAATACACATTGACAATTTATACATGGGGACTGAAAGCAGTGTGAGTGCAGCCTTTTGTAAGAATAGAGAACAATTAACAAGTGTACATTTAATTATAATTGATTACTAGTTCCAACAAAACAAAATAAAAAACAATGGGTTCGTCAAATGTCCAATGCACAGAGTTCTCAAATCTCAGGGGGTATACATACTGCAGAATTATTATTTGCTTGTTCCGTATTGTTCCAGTTTTCACTTAAGCTACTTACTAGTGATTTCCAGGTAAAGAAAGACATATAATAATCAGCAACTGCTGAAAATCATAATTACCTTTTCTTATAAGATTCTTTACATATTAATACTACACCTTCACAGCAAAATATACCACTGGCAGAGCCATCTCTCGGTACCAAGGCGCACTCCGTAAAGGATCGCTTCTTGGTTGTGAAAAATTTCACTTCTGACGGACAATCAGTGAACTATAACAAGTATTCTTAAATAATATCTGTTTATTATAAAGTCAATGTACCCACACTATTCTCGCAACCTACTCCTAAACGACATGTATTTCTATCTGGTCAAAATTCCAATAACAATTTAGAAGAAATTGTATCAGTATATATTTGGTTGCGGATACAAAATGTGTACAGCAGAGTAAGTGATTATTAGCGTATGAAGTGTGGGTAGTTGTATGCTTTCATTTAAATTATATGCCATTCAAATTAATAAATGAGGAACCACACCACTAATGGGCATTGCAGTTAGAATGAATGGGAAATGAAACTTAGAACACAAACAGTAAATAAATTAGTTTTCAGAAGAACTCAAAATATAAAATACTACGAAATACTCAGAAACGTTCACGCAAATTCAAGGGCGGGATTTTAAAATCGAATGCCATTTGTCGCATTTATGACAGAGGAAAAGAATACTCTAAAACTGTTGATCGTCATAACTGGATACAACTGCCAATACTATTCTCCTCTATGTGCGAACTGTTGTTACAGAACAACAGAAGAATCAATCTTATTACCCCTACCGTCTTAGTGACTAGAGATGGCTCTGCCATTACATTTTATTTCGTTGAACTGTTACGATGTTTTATTATTATTTACAGAATTTATGACTATCACTACTTATAATGTTAACACATGGTTACATTAGAATAGTTCTTTTCAGCTGATGGTAAAAAGCAGCTGCGGCGTTTACTGACACAATGTCAAACCAAAAAGTTACAGTCTGTTAGAACGGAACTGCCCTACATAAAGTGCCCATATTAGCGCACTTTTCGCGAACGAGTACTATGGATATATATTTTTTTATTCAGCGTTGATCTGATTAATTCTGTTGCTACTTGTATTTATTTATTATGTAACCTAGTTAAAGAATTCTCTTCATCTCGTGTAAAGACCTTGCATTTATATGATTTTAACAGTGTATCCTTGCATTTGTGCTTTTACTTCCTAGATATTTCGTAGGAAGCAATTACGTGAAAAGAAGCAGAGAACGGTAATGGCAATTGAAAATAGATCACAAAAAGAAGCGGAATTTCTCTACCAATTTAATTTTAATATACTTCGCGACATCCCCAAGGCGATGGCGTCTGGCGCCGAACTGAAATACTAATTTCTCATAGCAAGTTTCCGCGCCATATATCTGGCACCGCTATTGGCCACTAAACCTTAATACGTATGTTTACAAGCTTTGGGAATGAATCTTTTACATCAAAAGAAGGAAAAAGTTTCACAGAAAAATTTGTTCCATAACTTTTGTATTTTTGGCTTTAATGAAGGCTTAAGTTCAAAATCCGTCAAAATATAAAGCTCACAAATGGCGCTGGAATAAGTCGTTCTCATTATGCTAAATGGCGAGAGCATCAGCCATACGTTTCAGTCCTAACACCCAGTTCATTATTTGCCTCCTCAGTTTAGGTTTTAGAGGAGACTATTTGCTAAACCTATGTTCATTCTTGTTTTGTAGCTATTCTAAACCTATGTGTATTCTGTGGTTTGGATTGCTAGAGCGGTAGGAGACTGGGAAATCCAGGGTTCAAATCTCTGCTATAGCATTGAATTCCTGTTCATTACAACTTAGCCGAGAATTTGGTATTTGCTCGATAGCCCGTTCAAGAGCAAAGACTGTCTCTCCTGAGCGACGGATAAGCCATGTTACCCTTCAAATTGCAATAAATACACATTGTCAATATATACATGGGGACTGAAAGCAGTGTGAGTTCAGCGTTTTGTGAGAGAAGAAAATAATTAACAACTGTACTCATACAAAGTATCAACTTGGAAGAAGCGTAGGGACAGTGAAGCACAAATTAGTACAAAAGTGAATCGAGAAGATATTGACACATTGCTTCACTCACACTGTTTATTCACAGGACATGTTTCAAGAGCTCTTGCTCCTATCATCAGCTGATACTCGACTAGTGCAAGTTGTAGTGGTTTCCTATTTCCCCGTTTTGTCACTAGATGGCGTGATGTACTTGTCAAAGATGTCCGGTGGTGGAGTTTCAAAATTCATGACCCTATGACGATTTTTGTTGATGATTTTTTCCCATACGGAAAGGTCTATGGGGTGATTAACATATTTTATTAGAGATGTTTCCAAGTTGATGTCATGTCTAGTATTCAAAAAATGAAAAGCCACTGCTGATTTCTCTCTTTCACCATTTTTAATGTTTCTTAGATGTTCTTTAGTTCTGATGTTAATATTTCTTTTTGTTTTTCCTATATACATTTTAGGGCAAGTTTCACATTTGATGTCATAGATTCCTGGTTTTTCTTTGGTAGTGATTGAATTTTTGGGAGGGCCTTTTAACAAATTTCTGATATTAAACCTATTTTGAGGTGCAAGAGTTATGTTGTGTTTTGAGAAGATTTTTTGGAGTTTGTTATAGGCTGATGGGTGGATGGTGAATTTTTTAAAAATATTTTTCTCTTTTTCTCCTGTAGGTACTAGGGTGGTGGTTTCTTTTATTTTCTTAGCTTTGTTGAGTCTGTTAACTGTTTTGTCTATTAAATTTGGTCTGAGACCGTTGGATATAGCTACTTTTTTATGTGTAAATATTCTTCTTGACAATCTTCTCTGTTTAGTGGAAAGTTGATCAGCCGAAAGATTAAACTGTTGAAAATGGCATGTTGGTGTTGTTTTGGGTTGAAACTGTTTTTCTTGGTGTAATTATCTGTGTGTCGGTTTCCTGTAAATACCAAAGGTGAGTTTGTTGTTCATTTTTCTATCTTGATGTCCAAAAAGGGGAGCACACCATCCTCTTCTGTTTCCAATGTAAATTTTATAACTGGATTTTGTATATTCAAAAGTTTAAGACCATCTTGTATGAGCTTTTTAGGTACTATAGCAAAAATGTCGTCAACATAGCGATACCACACTTTGAAATAATTTGGAAAAGTTTTGTGATATGTGTTTCAAAAGCACTCATAAAGGAATCTGCCACGAAGGGAGACAATGGGTTGCCCATAACTAGGCCTGTTGCCTCACATTGCTTCACTCACACTCTTTATTCACAGGACATGATGATCGTTCCTGATGATAGGAGCAAGAGCTCTTGAAACATGACCTGTGAATAAACAGTGTGAGTAAAGCAATGTGTCAATATCTTCTGGATTCACTTTTGTACTATATTGTGCTTCACTGTCCCTACGCTTCTTCCAAATTTATACTTTGAGTGATTAGGCCTACAAGTCTGAGAAGCATTCAAATCTCGATAGTGTAATTTTTTATACCGTCAACCAAGATGGAGGACCAACGAATAGTGAACTTGCTTTCCTCTTTCAATACTGGATCTGAAGGTAGGAAAAAACACATCAAACTTTTTCTAAAGCTGAATCAAAAGAAAAGAAATACTTTGCGGACATACGTTTTCTAAAGAAATGTTTGAAATTTAATATAACACCCATATTCGTCAGAAAAATTGTTAAACAAAATAATAATACCAAACAACAAAAAGCAGCAGAAAAACGTGTAATTAAAATGGAAATAAACCACCACTACAATTCGTTACATTCCACAGAATTAAAAATATAAGAACTACACCTAAAAATTTCGAAATGTATGAACCCGGCCATGTGGTCTAACTTAGAAAATAATATGCTGTCAATTCTTAATTTGAAAATGCGTAAGAAAACAGCCATTTTGAAACAAAAATTCATAAATCTTCAAAAGAAGCAAGAACCAAATCCACATAAAAAGCAAGATTTATTACTCTCATGTCAAAAACCTAACAACGTAAGGAATCTATCCACATGCAACTTCACAGAGAGAGAAATTGATTTTCTAAACAAAGGCCTAAAAGCATGTGTAGATTACGCAAAAAACATTGAAAACTATATCGCGGACATTGAAATAGCGATATATAATTTTCCCGATAGTAAAAAATCTACGATCAGAACACAGTGCATAGAAACTCTAGATCATATTCAAAATGCAAATTCAAAAAGTTAATCATATAAAAAATTAATCAAAAATTTAAATGAAAAACCGGTAATCTAGACAAAAGCAGACAAGGGTAACAAAATAGTAATACTGGACGAAGAAGACTATCGCAATAAAATGGGCAAACGGAAAAGAATTTGTTAAATTAGAAAACAATCCATTAAAGAAAGCATGCAGATCTGTGGAATTAGCAATTAAAAACAGTAAAATCAGGACTAAAATAGAAAAATTGAACAATAAAATAGACAATCCAAAAACACCATACATATATGGTTTACCCAAAATACATAAACCTGAAACTACCCTCACACCAATAATTAGTAGCATTGATGAACCCACTTACCAACTATCAAAATGGCTGATTCATATCTTCAGATCCTTCACAAAATTTGAAAATTAAAGTATCAAAAACTCGTTTGAATTGTTAAATCTCCTGAAGGACACAAAGATCAACTCTACAGATGCTTTAGATTCCTTTGACGTCATTTCTTTATATCCAAGTATAACTACCAATGAGCTTATTTCACTTCTCAAAAATGGCTGGAATCAATACAAATAACATTTGAAGAAATAGAAGAACTTTCACAACTTACAGTAATTTGTATCAATCTAAGTTTTTTCAGCTTTAATGGACAGATCTATAAACAAAAACAGGCCTAGCTTCTGGGCAAAGCATTGTCTCCCTTCTTCTCAGATTTATTTATGAGTGCTTTTGAAACACATATCACAAAAACTTTTCCAAATTATTTCAAAGTGTGGTATCGCTATGTTGACGACATTTTTGCAATAGTACCTAAAAACCTCATACAAGATGGTCTTAAACTTTTGAATACACAAAATCCAGCTATAAAATTTACATTGGAAGCAGAAGAGGATGGTGTGCTCCCCTTTTTCGACCTCAAGATAGAAAAATGAACAACAAACTCACCTTTGGTATTTACAGGAAACCGACACACACAGATAATGACATCAAGTACAACAGTTTCAACCCAAAACAACACCACCATGCCATTTTCAACAGTTTAATCTTTCGGATGATCAACTTTCCGCTAAACAGAGAAGATTAACAAGAAGAATTCCTACACATAAAAAAGTAGCTATATCCAACGGTTTCAACCCAAATTTAAGGCCCTCCCAAAAATTCAATCACTACCAAAGAAAAACCAGGAATCTATGAGATCAAATGTGAAACTTGCCCTAAAATTTATATAGGAAAAACAAAAAGAAATATTAACATCAGAACTAAAAAACCTCTAAGAAACATTAAAAATGGTGAAACAGAAAAATCAGCAGTGGCTTTTCATGTTTTGAATACTAGACATGACATCAACTTGGAAACATCTCTAATAAAATATGTTAATCACCCCATAGACCTTTCCATATGGGAAAAACTCTTCATCAACAAAAATCGTCATAGGGTCATGAATTTTGAAACTCCACCACCGGACTTCTTTGACAAGTACATCAAACCATCTAGTGACAAAACGGAGAAAGAGGAAACCACTAAAACCTGCACTAGTCGAGTATCAGCTGATGATAGGAGCAAGAGCTCTTGAAACAAGTCCTGTGAATAAACAGTGTGAGTGAAGCAATGTGTCAATATCTTCTCGATTCACTTTTGTACTAACTGTACTCATCATTAAAATTTATTACAAGTTCCAACATATCAAAATTAAGTGTTCTGATATCGTCAAATGTGCAACGCACAGAGTTCTCAAATCACAGGAGGTATACATGCTGCAGGAGGTTTTATTTCCGCCAAACAATTATTTGCTCGTTCCCAGTTGTCCTAGTTTTCACTTAAGCTGCTAGTAATTATCAGGTAAAGAAAAGCTAATAATAATCAGTAACTTCTGAAAATCTTAACTACAATTTCTTAACAGAGTCTTTAAATATTAACACAACAGCTTCACAAAGAACCATATCACAGGCGGTGCCATCTCTCGGGAGCAAGGTGCACTCCGTAAAGGAGCACATCCTAGCTGTGAACCATACACTTCTGGCGGACAATCAGTGAACTATAACAACTGATCTTACATAATATCTGTTTATAATAGAAAGTCAATGTACCCATACTATTTTCGCAACCAACTCCAAAAACACAACATATTTTTCTATCTGCTCCAAGGTCCAAGTAACCGTTTTGAAGAAAATGTGTCAGTATATATTTGGTTGTAGGTACAAGACGTGTACAACAGTATAAGTGAGAGATAACTTTTAAAATGTACGTAGTTATATGCTGCCATTAAAATTATTTGCCATTCCATTAAATAATATAAAATTAACTCTATATGTGGGAATTAGGTTAGAGTGAGTGAGAATTAAAATTCAAACACAACAGTACATAAATTAGCTTTCTAAAGGGTCGCTTCCTCAAATATTAAATATTTAGAACAACGCAAAATAGCCCCACGCAAACTCAAGGCCGATTTTTAAAGTCGAGTGCCATCTATAAAATTTGTGATAAAGGAAAAGGAGTCTCTAAACATCTTGAACATTATAATTGGACACAACTTCCAATAAAGTTGTTATCCAGGTGAGAGGTGTTGTTACAAAACTTACAATTACCATCTTGGTGTTGAGAGATGGATCTGCCTGTGTTATTTTATTACGTTGAATTGGTTATGATGTTTTATTATTATTCTCAGACTTTTATAACCAACTATACTTATGATGTACAGATATGTTTACTTTTAAATATTTATTTTCAGCTCCTCACTGTGCGGCATGTATTGCTTGATTTCCGCAGTACGCCCGCGTTCGCCAGTCTTTGGGCTTGGGGACTAACTTGCACGGTGTTTTAGGTGACGACCCAGTGGCCGTGGATGATGCACTGCGGTTTGTTTTTAAAATCGGTTTTAATAAACAAGTCTGACTTGTATTTTATATTTATTAATTTTAGAGCTTTTAAATTATTAGGACTGGGATGAGTTTTTATGTACTTTAAATAGATGAGTGTTTTTATTTTATTTTACCTTTTTAGCTTAATAGTGTAGCTTTTAGGTTTTAATGTTGACTTCGGGCCCAAATAACCTTGTTGTCGACGCGCCCTAAAACACCACACACTCACTCACTTTATTTTCAGCTAAAAGTAAACAGTGGCTGCCGTATGTCCTGACACAGTATCAAACCAACAAACTACAGTGTGTTAGAAGGGAACTGCTCTAAAGAAACTGTTCATAAATGCGCACTCTTCGCAACCGGGTATTGTGGATATACTTTTTGTTTCAGTGTTGTTCTGCTTAATTGTGCCACTACCTGTATTTAATTATGACGTCACTACGTTTTGGAATTCCCTTCCTCTCGCACAATTGCCCTGCAGGCATACGATTTTATTAATGTGTCTTTGCATTTACGTGGGAAGCTGTTAGGTACTTCGGAGGAAGTAACGGAGTGAAGGAAACAGAGAGAGGTGGGTGCCGCAGACAATAGATAACAATAAGGAGCTAAATTCCTGCAGAATTTCTGTTTGAACACACTTCGCGCTACAGGACGCGCTCCAGGAGGACAGCGTCAGGCGCCGAAGTGAAATAGTAATTTTAAAGCCAGCATCCGCGCCATATGTCCAGCACGGCTATTCACCACCAACCCAACAAACATATGTTTACAAG